>JAHBCN010003668.1:0-72438 GCA_019359885.1 Listronotus oregonensis | reverse complement strand
ATACATAAATTTGTTGGTGTTAGACTTTAAATTACAATTTGCAACCTTAAAACGTGGGTGAAAAAAAGCATGGAAAAGTGAATCACCATATCACACAGATGATCTCCGGACAGGTTTTTTTTAGTACAACGGATTAATGGTGGGTGAAATTCAGAAGTAGATATATTACAGTAATTAGATACGGTGTACCATACGGTACCATAAAAACATTATAACTAATTAATTTTTCATTAAATACATTGGATAGGAAAAAACAACACTTATATTTTTATATATTTGTTTATAAAAAAAGACAGCTTAGACCACACCTATTTTAAATTTATCTGTAAAAAATAGAATGTCTTAAACTATAATGGATCGTTAGCCCATTGTATTTCAGGGTTAATACCAAAGAAAGTAATATGCAGAAGTTTATATAAGAATTTTAACAAATCATGAAATCTGATGCACTACTTCTTCTTCCTGGGGCCGTCTTGATTCACTACCGGAGGCAGCGCAGCCTCTTGGGCTTTTGTGCCTAATCTCCCATTATCCTTTATACCAATCCTCTCATTAGTTTTGTTCCTTCCACAAGTTTGTTTAACCCCGAGACTGGTTGGTTGATATATTCCTGTGGGCTCATTTTCGGTTGCCCAAATAATGCCTGTCTTCTGTGATTCAATGCTTTACATTCACACAGGATTTGGTAGGCTGTTTCTTCCCCCTCGTCGCACATTCTGCAACTTGGGTCCCCAATGTATGAGCCTATCTTGTGTAGGTGTCCTCTTAGGCTATCGTGCCCTGTTAGCAACCCTACGTTATGCGAATTCTTTTCCTACTTTGTCTGAGTAGTTCTTCCTTCGTTTTTTTGGATGGGCCCCTTATGAAGGTTTTTCCATGTCTAATTCTACTGAGGTTTCCCCAGTATTCCTCGTGTTGTTTCGGATCCATTCTCTGGTTTGCCCTCGTACTGTGGTTTTGGTCACTCCAAGGGCAGGTTCTGATCCAAAGTATGGTGTGGATGATCCTTGTTTTGCTAGCTCATCCGCTTTTCGTTGCCTTCTACCCAAATGTCCTGGTACCCCAAGAGTTACTTTGCGTTCTTCCAAGATTCAGTTTTTTGGCATTCCCATGTCAGCTTGACGTTAACTAGCCCATGACGTTTGTCTTATTATGCAGATCCGTTTATTTTTATAGGCCTACTGTTATTTTTTTCACAGTCAGTAACATGTATTTCCGTTTGAAATACAACTGTGTTTTCCTAGTGGAATGGAGAATTGTGAATCCCTCATTTCACTGTACACGCTCCTTGTTCCCTGCTCGGTTTTGGAACCATCCGTATACCAGATGATGTCTCCAACCGTGCCGGGAAGATCGGGTTGCTGCCACTCACTTCGATCTGGAATTTTTACCTCGAAGTTTTTGTTAAATGAGTATTGGGGAATCATCTGGTCTGTTCTCTCGTCCAGGATGTTGCCGCCAACCTGACTTTTTATGTTGTTTGATGCACTACTATTTTTACTTGTAAAAATGGTTGTTTTTGTACTTAAAATTGGGATATAATTACCTACAGTAATAAAGGTACATGGTTAGGAAAAAGTTGATCTCTGAACTTAATAAAGCCCAGTTACTAGGACTATGGGATAAGGGGTTTAGGATACATAACCAATTTTTTTCATGTCTGTTAGTGATACCCAGTTACCAGAACTCGCAAATATTGTATTTTATTTCATCCTTTAGTTGATGCGGGATTGCCACTGTAAACTTTAAAGTATAACTGATAATTTTATTAATGTCATTCATATTAGACCTACAGTTAGACGTGAAATCCGAACCGCACACAGTGACCACATTATTTTTTATTACAAGAGTAGAATTTTATCTATGCTGTGTATAAGACTTAATATTTAAAAGTATTTTGTTAATTAATTAGTTAATTAATTAATTTAAACATTCAAAATCTAGAGAACTAACAACTTATGGCTATCCTAATTTAAGGGTCATTACTCCGACAGTACCTAAAAAACACTTAGCAGATATTTAAATTTGTTGTATTGCTGTGTTGGTCCTGAATTTGTCACCAAACAAAAAAATGCAAATTTACCAGTAAAATTTACTAAATAAATCGTTGGCTGATAGATTCGGTATTTAAATGTGGAAAAGATGTAAAACGTCTCGAACCGAATCAGCCAACTTCCAGCTTTTACACACGAAATCAACTGATTTATTCGAGTGAATAAATTTAAATACCAAATTTGAAATAAACGACTCGTTTAACCAAAACAGCATTTTAGATCGGTAAAACCAATACAGAAAAAATAACTAAATATTTATGTCTAATAAATTCATACAGTCTTCTAAACATAGAAGTAATATAATTATTTATCTTTTTTGTTTATAACTGCGATTAGTTTGAAAAGAACCTTTAAAGTGTTGCTAGTAGGTGGGAACATCTAGAAAAATATTAAATATCTAAATCTACGTATATGAATATTTGCCTCAAACCAACAAGTTAAACAAAACAAGCTGAACAAAATTGGTAAAATCTGAATGTGTCTACGACCCCAACAGAACGCTCCAAATGGGTGTCACCCATCTCGGCCCCTGGGGATCGGGTATGGCACATAAATTTTGCCTATCTCGGTCTGAGCTCAAATCTGACCTGCTTTTAAAGCGCCCAACTCGGCCCAAGAGTAAATTTAATAAATTTATTAAAATATGTTACGATTCCTAGTCTGTGTGCCTATTTTAGAATATTACGAGTATGAAAGAGTGCATAAATTTTAACGGAAAATAAAAAGCAAGTAAATTTCAATATACACAGAAAATCAAAATAAAATAAACAAACTAAACAGACTAATAAGAATGATGAACAAAACAATCTAAAACTAACCAGAACATTTTCTGGCTTAGGTTCGCCGAGTGAATGCTGTCAAAAAATTTAATACTCTATCAGAAAAATCTTTCAGAGATTTTAAGTAATCACTACACTTATCTTTAATACACCTCCACTTTGTTTTTCCCAAAGACAATTTTTTGATTATGCCCCTTAAATTTAAATTTAATACTTGTAGTATTTTTCCCCATTGTCTATAAATTTTTCTAAATCTAGCAGAACTGTTTAAGGGGTGTCTCTAAATTACGTGAGTAGTTCAAGAGGGGGAGGGGGTGAAGCTAAATTTTCTAAATCTCTTTTGGGGGAGAGGAGGGTCTTAGCAAATATTACGTATTTTTTTTCTAGTAGAAAACGCTATAAAATTGCCTCACGTAATTTATGGACGCCCCCTAGTTTTAATTTTAACTCGGCTCAATGTATAGTCTGTCTCAAAGTATATCGTTATGGTTTTTGACGGACCATACCCCAATAAACCTTTAACGATTTTATTACCTATTGTTATTGGGAAAACTCTTTGTTCATAAGGGCATGGGTGGGCCAGGTATTTCTTGAGTATTAAACATTAGGCATATAAATATTTTGGCTAATATTTTAGTGGCAGTGTTGAATAACCGTTTTTGCTGTGCGTTTCGAAAAAGTTGTTTTACGAGAATATAACTATGTGCGTCGAAATCATTTGTCATAAGATGCAACACAGGTTGTGAAAAATGTGTATGAAACTTTAATCAGTAGAGGTCTAATTAAACAAGAAGCTTTAAAAGAAACCTGATGTCTACTTACAAAAACTCCAATATCATCGATAAGGGATATTATTATAAGTAAATAATTGAACAAAAGAAAAAACGTAGTGATTTTCAATCTCACCGTATAGACAATAGTGATCAGGACCTAATAAGAAGGAAAATATATGGTCTTTATGAAAGCGGAGTTATTCCTACCTTGGATAAACTGAAAAAGAAGCTAGACGAAGACGAAAGCAATATAAATATTAGCCGTGCCACCCTCCATAGAGTTTTTGTAAATGGATTTAAAACAGCAAAATAGACAAAAGACAAGAAAGTAATGGAACCGCACAGATTACGCACTTGAAGATTTAATTACCTTCAAGAAATTAAAAGATATAGGTTAGAAAACAGATCCATAATTTACCTTGATGAAACATGGTTCGATACACACGACACAGTATCCAAAGGATGGGTTGATTCCAGTCAAAACTGTCAGACGAAAGCACCTTAAATAAAGGAAAACGCATTACCATAATACACGCTGGTTCAGAAGACGGATTTGTCCAAACTGCTTGCTGTTGTCTGCAAAGAATATTAAGGATTCTAGCTTGGATTATCATGAGGATACAAGTGCAGAACTTTTTGAAAACTGGTCTCAAAATTATCTTTTAAAAAATATTCCAAACAACAGTGTTATTGTCATGGATAACGCAAGCTACCACAGCCGTCTGCTACACAAAGCACCAGCTTCATCAAGTTCAAAAACTGAAATCCAGGAATATTTGTTAGAAAATGATATTTATTATAATTTCAGTAACAAAAAAAACGTATCTTTTGGAAGTCCTAAATTCATATGCAATTAAAAAACAATATGTATGTGATAATTTGGCTGAACAGGCTGGACATACTGTCTTACAGCTTCCTCCGTATCACTGTATGTTTAACCCCATAGAGCATTTGTGGAACTAAGTAAAATTAAAGATCAGAGCAGAAAATGTTACACCTACTTTAAGTCCCAGTGTTATAAATTTGATAAAAAATGTAATTACTAACATACCAGTTGAGAGCTGGAAAAATTCACTACAGCACATTATAAAAATTGGGGACTCTTACATTTCTATCCAAAACAACATAAATCTATCTCTAAAGTATAGACCTGGATTTTTATTATATTTTTTAAAAGAAAAGCATTTAGATGTTTTAAACACCATATATTGTAGCACTAAAATATACAACTAAATTTGTTTTACTGTGGATATATTTTTTAAGGCAGTCACATCATGGATAACTGTTCTTAAAAAGCGATTTAAATATTTAAGAAGTATGTTAATTAAATCAAGCGCATCCTAAACATTAATTAAAACAAAACAGTATTTTAAAAAGTAAATAAAAAGTCGTCATTTTTACCAGCCTATTTATTCCAAATAAATAACACGATATATGCATAACAACGTGCCATTTTATGTAACAAACAAAAATCCGAAGAATTCTACGTGATGTATTGCAAAATGTGCCAACTCTCAAATCGCTTTTTTGTTTTTGCTTTTTCATTATTGTGCGATTGGGAGTTTCCACGTTTAAGTACTTTAAAAACATACAACGTGCATGGCATTACGCAAAGCTGATTAATCAAGTTTTTGACTTTTTTATTATTTGAATTGCAGGTCTATTAGGGTTTATACCCTTTTGTAAAATTACATTTTCATTTTTATGCATTTTCGTATGTCTAAAAGACAAAATGCCATAAATTTTGCTATACAGGGTGTCAAAAAAGTCTGGAATATTGCAAATATCTTCCAAGCCGCTCTTAATTTTTCTACGAAAATTTAACTGGCAACACAATTTTAAAAAAGGCGTCAGATGAATGTAATTTCACTTTTCAAAGTACACAGGGAAAGCCAAAAAGTAGTATCAACTTAGGTTTTTTAAATGGAAACCCCTGTATATTTTTATGTATTCGAATAGATCTTTTCAAGCCACTTTCAATGGTATACAGTTTTATGTGTTTATCTGTCAAACTGATCACGCATTTGAATTCTAATTTTTATTTTTAAGTGATCAATGTTTTCCGGCCTATACAGGTACTTATCTGTTAATGTCAGTTGACTTAAATGACATTTTGTGTCAAATTTCTAATTACAACAGTAGTCATTTTAATTAGTAGAACGATGGCTTTAACTGAAAAAGAGAAAATTGAGATATTTATGATGATTGGATACGGTGATCGCAAGAGATCACAAGCAGAAGTGTGTGATTTATTTAATCATATTTATCCGAATCGACCCGCAATTACTCAATCGTTTGTACGTAAATTGCTTAAGAAATTTAACGAAACGGGAAGTGTAAATCACAGACCCAAATCAGGCCGACCGAAAACAGCTACTGGTGGTGATACGGCAATAGATATTTTACTGCATGTTCAAGAGAATCCCACTCAATAGCTTCGCCAATATGGACTGGATCATAATGTTACTTACCAGTCTGTCAAAAATATATTTGGAAGTGAAAAAATTCGTCCGTTTAAGATTCATTTGGTTCAGGAACTTACAGAGGATGATTTCGATAGACGTGCAGAGTTCTGCGAAATTATGATGGAGAGGTGCAATGCTAAGCATAATTTTTCTCAAAATATTCTCTTTCTGATGAAGCTACGTTTATGCTTCATGGTATTGTCAACAGACATAACTGTAGATATTGGTCTGCAGTCAATCCCCGATGGATGGCCGAAGCACACACGAAAAAAGACCACAAAAAGTGAATGTCTGGGCAGGTATCATAGGTCATAATATTATCGGACCATTTTTTATTGCGGGAAATCTTACATCAGAACTTTATTTGGAATTATTGCGTGAACATGTCATTCCACAGTTAGAAATCCTATATCCAAATAGAAGAGACATTTGGTTCCAACAAGATGGTGCTCCCGCACATTTTCGTTTGCAGGTGCGTCAGTTCCTGAACCGAGAATTTCCAAATCGGTGGATAGGGAGAAGGGGCGCTATTGAATGGCCTGCCAGGTCTCCGGATTTAAATCCTTTGGACTTTTATTTATGGGGATTTAAAAATAAAGTTTATAAAGATAACCGGAAAACATTGATCACTTAAAAATAAAAATTAGAAATCAAATGCGTGAGATTCGTTGGAATACTTTTGATAACCTGTTACGAGAATTTAGGGACAGGCTTGGATATTGTCTAGCTAACAATGGCAGACAATTTGAACATTTGATAAAGTAGTGTAATCTAATTGTTACTGCAAGACGTGTTCCCGTTTGTAAAATTTCAGTTTGGAATTATGTTTTTGGTCGTTTATTAAAACTTGCGTTTTAAAGAAATAAAACCTGTTAAAGTTGAAACATTTACATAATTTACTTTGTTTTTATATTCCTATTTAAAATTAGCTCTCAAGTGCTTTGTAGAAATTATAGCTTATTCGAAAAATTTTAAATCGTATAATTCGATCAGTTTGACAGATAAACAAATAAAACTGTATACCGTTGAAATTGGCTTGAAAAGATCTATTCGAATACATAAAAATATACAGGGGTTTCCATTTAAAAAACCTACGTTTATACTACTTTTTGGCTTTCCCTGTATACTTTGGAAAGTGAAATTACATTTATCTGACGCTTTTTTTAAAATTGTGTTGCCAGCTAAATTTTCGTCGAAAAATTACGAGCGGCTTGGAAGATATTAGCAATATTCCAGACTTTTTTGACACCCTGTATATTATTATATAGTCCAGTAACTGAAGCCCTGAAAGTACCCAAAGCTGTAAATAAATCTGTACAGTTTTCATTTGTGACGCAATTCTTAGGTCTTCGCGGACGCAAGAAAATGTTTATCACGATTCCGACGTGGAAAATGGCCCCCAAAGTCCCAAAAATGAGTTTCTCGCGAATATCTGCCAAAATATGCGAACTAGAAAATTTTTGTTTTGACAAAAAATGAAGATCACCTCGAAACCGACCATTTTTTCACAAAAACGGCCGTCAAAACATTCCACACTGGATGGAACGCAAGAAAGATTGTGAAAGAAATTTTCTGGCATCATTGAACATTTGCTAAGATCTCATTATAAAAAGGAAATGTTAATAACAAACCATTTTTTTAAAAAATATCAATAAATTAATGGGATACTCTCAAAATATTGTAAAAAAACTTTGAACGCTTTTTTCAATATTCTAGAAAAATCAGAATGGACCCAAACTCATATGCAATAATAGGTACGGGTTTTCGCATTCCGAAGAACTTTAAATGATTAAAAAATGTACATTATTGCCCGACTAATGGAACAATTTGTCCGCCCGCTTATAAGTGAATCCTAAAAGATAGCGGCATTCTAGCAGGAGAGCGGCAGCTAAAATGAGGGGACTTTTGGGTCCCCGTTATCTCGAAAACTATCGATTTTTCGAAAAAAATTATAGAGACCATTTTTCTAGATTATAAAGCAGTCTTCGTTTTTTGTTTAAACAAAAATTTTCCAATTCGCATATTTTGGCAGATATTATCGAAAAACCCATTTTTCGGGCCTTGAGGGGCCATTTTCAGCCCTTTCCCACCCTTTAATGTTGATATATTTTTTTCGCTCGAAAGTATCCCCGAAGACCTAAGAATTGCCCCACACGGGAAATATGTACATATTTTTTTACAGCTTTGTCCCTTCATTTATTGGACTATTAACACTTCTCACTCTTTTATTGCTTATTATACAGTGCTTTCATTTCAAAACGAACCACCCTAAATATCTTTAAAAAAAACACTCACCAAAAAAACAAAGAAAACGTCAATTTAGATATAGGGGGGAATTTAATTTCGTATTTGAAAAAATTTTTTCGGGGCCTCAAACCCTCATTTAACCTCACTTTATATGTCAAATGGCAACCCCCATAGTGTGAAATCATTGAAAGGGGATAAATTTGCTATCCAACAGTACTAAGAAATTTAAACGATGGACGTAAAGCGACTTAGAAAAAAAATGTGTGTTAATTAGTTTATCGTTTCAAATAATTTATTTTATCAAATGCTCAAAATGTGCGCCGTTATTGGCGAGACAAGCTTGTTTTGAAATTCCTCGCAGACTATTTTAGTGTGCATTATTCCAATTATTTTTTTTTTGTGTTACCTGCTAAGCAAAACACTAATAGCACAAGTTTTGAGTTTGGGAACCAGTTAAATTTACTGTTAGGTTGTCATTTTGACATCGTTATTTTTTAAAATTAAAATCTTGATTTTAAAAGGGTGTATACTCTAGCAGAGAAATAGAAATAATTTTTCTATATGGGGCTGAAGATCGATGCGCGCGTAAAACCGCCAGAGTATTCAATGAAGCATCAAAAAAAAAACGTGGGGCATAAATATGTAAGGGAATTGGTGCGTAAGTTTGAAGAAACTGGATCTGTATGCAACAAAAAAAGTACTAATGAAAGGGTTTTAGACGAAGCACGCCAGGTTGAGGTACTAGGACAGTTCGCAATAGATCCGACGTTGTCTATTCCAAAAATTTCTAAGCTGAACAATATTTCTACGGGTTCCGTGCACAAAATTTTGAAAAAGAATAAGTTTTTTCCATACAAAATACAAATTCTTCATGAACTCAACGAAGACGATTATGATAGAAGAATAGAATTTTGCGAATCACCTCATTTGATCAAAAATATCTGCTTTTCTGACGAATCAACTTTCTTCTTAAATGGAATTCTTAATAGACATAACTGCAGATATTGGGATAATGAAAATCCGCACATATTTCAGGAAGGACATACTCAATTTCCAGAGAAGATCAACGTTTGGGCAGGTATTTATGGAAACGAAATTATCGGGCCATTTTTTCTGGAAGAAAATTTAACTGGGCAACTGTATCTGAACCTTTTGGAAAATGCGATATACCCTTCTATCGTCCAATCTTTGGAAAATCAGGTGGATGAAAATGGTGCTATGGAACTCAGTGAAAATAATTTGCATTTCCAGCCCCTCCCCACTATGCTTTAGCAGTTCGAGAGTGGCTCAATGAACAGTTTCCAGGCACATGGATAGGCAGACAGGTGCCATCGAATAGCCAGCACGGTCTCCAGACTTAACTCCTCTAGACTTTTTCTCTGGGGTTATTTAAAAAGTAAAGTGTACAAAACGCCACCTGCAAATATTTAAGAACTTAAATGTAGAATTACACTAGAATGCAGTGGTATTACCAGACAAACTTTCGCCAACGTTCGCGAAGAATTTCAAAACAGACTTTATTATTGTCTCGCCAATAACGGCGCACATTTGAGCATTTGATAAAATAAATTATTTGAACACGATAAACTAATTAACACACATTTTTACTTCTAAGTCGCTTCTACGTCCATCGATTTAAGTTTCTTAGTACTGTTGGATAGCAAATTTCATGCCGCTTACAATGATGTGTCACACTATGGGGGTTGCCATTTGACATATCAAAGTGAGGTTAACTGGAGGTTAGGAGGTGACCGATAAAATTTTATCAAATACGAAATTAAACTTCCCCCTGTATATCTAAATCGACGTGTTTCTTTGTTTTTTTGGTGAGTGTTTTTTTTTTAAAAATATTTAGGGTGGTTCGTTTTGAAATGAAAGCACTGTATTGGTGGGACCAGAATCATTTCGGGATTTCTGGTTTACTTTTTGAAAGATCCATCAAAAAATGAATAGATCGGAAATACCGTATTTGGTAGTTACAAACACCAGGCATCGGGAAGCAAAAAAGTTTGTTAAATGCTTTTGGCAGTAGTATGCCTTGTGACTTTGTTTTCCATAAAATGTCCAAAATTATAGTTAAGGTAACGCAAATTAATCGTATTCTGTTTTTCTTATTATTAAGAGATCCTCTGGTCTAGATGGCATACCAGCAATCATAGTAATAATAGGTATGTACTTCTGAAGTTGCACCTATCTTAACTCGCCTCTTTAGAATTTCTTTGACAAGGTCATTTTACCGGAAATCTGAAAGGATACACGTGCAAGCTATCTCTAGAATTGGATCTACAATTCTACATAAAAATTAATAACTTATATCTTTTCTTCCAAATATTTAGTTTTTGTAAATGGCCAGTCTTTTTCATCAAATTAATTATGTGGTACTCCAGGGCTCAGTACTGGTGCGACTCTATCTATTCTTTACATCCACAGTCTTATCTCCTTACCATTATTACCATCCATAGTTTTGATAACGATAGTAACCTTGATTGATTATTACATTTAATCTTTTTATGCCAATTTATAAGCAATGTTGACGTTTCGTATAATGTGGCGGTGGTAACATTTTAGACTGTGGAAGAGCAGTTTTTCCAAGCTCCGGTATATCAACTCTTCTTTAAAGTTAAAAGGATTTTTCGGAAAGGTTTTAAAAGTACCGTTACCGATTCTTAACTAGTCCTTCGCAATACCCTTCAACAGAGGTTACTCCAGCCTAACTGCTTAAGAGTTTATCCCCACTTTGAATTCCAGAAGGTATGGCGGTCTTGTTATCCTAAGATCAAAGGTTGTCAGGTACTACGTAATACATTTTTGGTCTAGGTCACATGGAAAAGTAATATTTGTGGCCTCTAATTGAGGACTTATGCTTACGGTTTAAAGGTGTGGTTCCTTCCACGCGGCCGTCGCATGCGACTAACGCAATGCGACTAAATACAAGCATGCGGCCGCCGTCGTGGTTTCTTAGGACCGCGGCTCAAACTCGCGATAGCAAAATTATTAGTGTAAAGGGAATAATCTTTGGTAAGAGTCGTGATGGATGATCTAGCAATATATTTATTATTAGAAGAAAAAGAGGATGACGAAATACTATTACAATTAGCCAACCTGCAACATAGCAATGCCCCTATAAATCCAATATTTGCAACAGGATGAAGTAAAATTTAGAAAATATTTTAGACTGAATAAAGCAGAGTTTACTTTTATTCTTGACTTAATAAAAGACGATATAAAGTCCGAGCCAGACAACAGAGTTGAATATCCAATAACCCTAAAGGAAAAATTAGCCATTGTATTAAGGTAAATCTGTACAGGGTGTACCAAATTCGAGTCTTATCATTAGGATCTGGAAAACTTAAAGAGATACGAGGTCGGTTAAATGAAGGCAAAGTTGCGCAATATGATGCTAATCAAAATGCCACCTTAGAACTTTAAAATTTTCGAATACTTACTTTTGGAAAAAACCGATTATTCGCGATTTCGTTTTTATTTTTTTATAACTTTATTTGAATGGATGTAACAAAATAACTGTTACATTTTCATTGCTACTTTTTCTGTTCTACAAGATAGTGTTATTAGATTTATACACCGACGTTTCGTCTTTGAGCTGCCATCATCAACTTTTTTTTATAAGGGCCTGGATTTTTTTATTACGTATTTTAGGAGCTATAAAGTTCCCAAAACCAATAATGTATTGCACTTATTCGAAAAATTTATATTAATAAAATTTTCATAGGAAACCATATGTTAGAGAGAGTCAGACAATATATTTTTGGCAGGATCTTAGGAAAACATTAAACTGATTTTTTTGAATAAGTGCGAAACATCATTGGACTTGGGATCTTAAAAGCTTTTAAAATACAAAAAAATTCAGGACCTCTTTTAAAAAATAAAGTTTCAATTTTTAACAATTAAAAAAAACACCAGACATTCCACACAAAACAACACAAACAAAATATCAGTCGCAGACACGACTGCGGCTACACTGCTTCTTCAGCAGTCCAGTCGTATCAATCGCAATCGTTGACAGCGGACGCATACGACGGCCGCTTGGAACAAACCAAGCACATAGTGAGTACATACATGAGTAGGAGTGCTTTGCGGCTAACGTAGTGCGTTCGTCGCATGCGGCGGCCGCGTGGAAGGAAACATACCTTAAGGGAGGTCCCACTTACCAGGTGGTGAACTTGGAAGTTTGTTTAAAGCCCAGAAATGTGACTTAAAAATAAATTGTTAAAAGGCGATAGGCCAGAAAGTAACATTGTATCAAAATATTTATTTATGTTAGTAACTTCTGCTTTATATCTTGTAATTTAAGCAACAGGAGTCAGACATTCTGTATTATAACCAAGATATATTTAAATTAAAAAAAGTCACTTAAAAGAAGTTTAGACAAAACTGTCTTAATCTAGTTTAAGAGAAAAGTCTTTACGTTAAGTCTAAGAACTTTTTTACAGTGTTTAAATTTAAAGCTAAATATATACAACTTAACTCTAAATATTCTATATTAATTATTTTTAAGTACAGTTTTTTCCGAATACTCTGTAAGTTTTTGGCGGGTGGAATTCACCAAGATTACCGTGACGTGTCTCTTTACAACACAAACACTTATATTTTAATGCAAATATTTTGATAGTTTTTTTAACAGTTTTTAACCAAGCCAAAGATTTAAACATAAAATAAAAATTGGAAAGATCGTGCTTTCCATACAATCTACACCATTAAGTAAAGAGTATCTGAAAATAAAAAACTTAAAAGCAACGAAAAATAAAATAATTATTCCAATTTCCAAAATAAATCAAAAAAATTAAACTTACACGTTTGGTCAGTGAGCAAATTAAAAGCAAAAATTAAAAATTGGGTTTCCAATTTTTAATTTTTATGCAATTTACAATGTCAGTTTAAACAATGCTACAAACTAATTTTTAAACTTAAATCTTAAAGCACAAATCTTAAGGACAATGAACGAACAAAATTTAAACAAATGTTAAATTTTAAAAAATCTTAGTTTCTATAAGAATGATCATTTATAGCCTAAAACAATCAAATAATTTTTATAATCAAGAAATAAAGTTATGCCAATTTCGGCTTTTACCAATTATTACTTCTTTGAAAAGTTAATAATCTACTTCCAGGGACTGTCCAACACCTATGGAACAGCCGGATTTCGCAGGGGCTACGAAAAACTAATTTGCAAAAAGAAAAAAGAGCTTTATTTTAAATGATAGAGCAATATCCCAATTTCCCTGGGTGCTTCGTAAGCAAATAGCACCCATCTTAAACTGAAAATCCCTAGACCGATTCGCGATATATCTTATTTTTGATAAAACTTCTTTAAGCTAAAGAATATTGAGCAGCCTCGGCAATCAATCTTCTGTGTGCAAGTACAAGGTATATTATGGCGATTGATTGACGCACCGATCGAGTACCAGGGAGTCGCTGATTCTATCTTGACGTCATTGGAGTCTTGCTCGAGAGTCAGAGAATCTATATCCGGGATCCGACTTTTCGTCATTTCTTACACGTTTCCTTATAACGCTTTATTATATACTAAATCGCTTCAACCAATCCCAGAATCCCAGGATAAATGCGTAAAACCACGTACGGACCTGGCCCTGGGTATGAGAAATTTAGTTAATTTTGTTAATGTCTACAACCCTTTTTTTGGTAATAACATAACCAAGATTTTAATATTTTTCTAATTTTTTAATTACATCTGATAATTTAATTATTCGTAATTTAAATTTTAAATCGTGGAAATCCCGTTTTCTCTGGACAAAAACCAATTCTTAAGCTTTTTTGATGGATATTCTTATCCGTAGCTATTTTACTTATTATAGCTATTTATGTATCAAGGGCGATACTGGGACTATAATGCCATGAAGGTCGAAATAGCCCGAGGGCCTCTGGCCCGAGGGCTAGATTTCGACCTGATGGGCATTATAGTCCAGTAAAGCCCGTGGTGCATACAATGCTTTATGTTTTACCCAAAAAAGAGTTTTTCAATGACTAATTACATTATTTATTCGCAATATAAAAAATAAGTTGCACCTGTACCTGTATACGTAAGTAGATAATGACTGGTGTTAAGTTTGACTTTGATGTTTCTGTCAGTTAGTCAGTTGGCATTTTTTATTTAACGATTTGTTCAAAATGGAAGAAATTCCACAAAATATAAGAGAAAAGGCCATAAAAGCGACCGAAAATCTTTTGCCAGTTAAATCAAGGCAACAGTATGATCGGGAGTATGGCCTATTTGGTATTTGGAAAGATGCAAACGCAATTCTTCAAATAACCGAAAACGTTTTAATGGCATATTTCCAGGAACTGGTAAGTTATTTATTTTAATACATATGTTTAACAAACTTTATTATTTTTAGTCGGAAAAATACAGTCCGAACTCTCTCTGGACCAAGTATTCCACCCTAAGGTCTACGTTGATGGTCTATGAAAATATAGACATTTCGCAATACCATCGTCTCATATCTTTTTTAAAAGTTAAGTCGAAAGGATACGTCCCGAAGAAGTCTAAAGTTTTGGAAGGAGAACAAATATTAAAATTTATTAAGAAGGCTCCTGATGATATCTACTTGGTACACAAAGTCATATTGGTAATGGGTGTTTTTGGAGGTTTAAGACGAGATGAGTTGGTCAAAATGACCATTGATGACATTGAAGATAGAGGAACAGTCTTGGTTATAAAGGTACCAGAAACTAAAACTTTAGGCGCTTTAAATTTAATAAAAAAGTACACAACATTAAGACCAGCTGGAATAAAGGAGCGAAGATTCTTTCTTACCTATAGAAAGGGTCGATGTACAGTACAACCCATTGGAAAAAATACCATAGGAAGCGTCCCAACATTGATCGCAAAATTTTTAAAACTGGATAATGCAGAAGCTTACACCGGCCATTGTTTGCTTCGCACATCGTCAACTTTACTTGTTGAGGCAGGTGCTTCGTTTGAAACGCTAAAACAATATGGGAAATGGAAAAGCTCTTCAGTAGCTGAAGGATATATAGAAGAAAGTATTTCATCCAAAAACAAAGTAGCCAAAATGATTGCCAATTCAGTTAATTCCGAGGTTAATTCCGTATCGACTATTGAAAATTCTTTAATGGACTGTTCTTCTATACAAAATAGCGTTAGTGCTACCACCGCGGCTACCATCACAAAAAACACCGACCATTCTATAGTGGGATCAGCTACATTTTCCGGGACATTTCAAAATTGTAATTTTTATTTTGGAAATAAAGTTTAATTTTTAGTATTGTTTAAAGAAAAAAATATTTTTTTTTATAAACTTGACCTTTATTGTGAGAGAAATAAAATTGGATAAGCAATAAAATTTCCATATTAGGCATTAGGGCATTATAAGCGGGCATTATCATAATGCCCGCTTATAATGCCCTTAGGTGTGATAGCAGGTATTATTGCTATCATAACATATTCCGTTTCTAAGGTATTATAGATCAATAATAGATAGGTAAAACATAAATATTTTAAAATAAATTTTATTTTAAATTATAGCTCATATCGGATCCCAAGCTGTACAAAAAGAAAATTTGGAAAATGCATTTTTTCTAAAATAAGTGTTAACCCTTCAGCACGAAAAACAAAATTTACTTTTAAAATTTTGGTCTTCCAAAAGGTTCGAACAGTGCCCTCAGCCACTGAAAAAGCCCTCTTTTAAATCCATAGATTTAATAAAATTTATTGAAAATTGGCTAAAATTTTATTTTTAGGGTATTTAGGCATTTTGTAAATGTTTAAATTTTAAATATACAAAAAGTTTATATAGTTAAGCAAATTTTAATTAATTTTAAATAAATTTAATGCTTTTTTTAAATAGGGTCCTGTGAAAAATAAAATCACAGGATCTTTAATCATTACTGGATGAAATCTGTCAGTTTAATGCCTAGAAACATAATATGGTCAGCTGCCGCATAAGAACATAAAAGCAAACGAAATAAAAAATTATAATTTGTACGATAAACCTATAAGAAACCGCCTTTAAAAACTAAATATTGGTAAACTTATGTATGCGGTACAAAGACCTCATAAGATATCAAATTTAAAATTTAAGAAACACTATTGTCGATTGTGACATACAGACATACGGACGGAAGAGATGCGGAATCTTCAAAATTTGTTATTGGTGGATATAGCACAGAATTGTTTAGGTCATATAGCTATTTACTTACCTAACTCTTCCATTATTCTAAAATAACATAAAACCCTAATGCTGTTGCAGGAATTAATACAATTTAAATAGCTTACGGCCGAGTGATGATCGCGTTGTTAAATTTAGCAATGGGCTTCGCAATTGTTAAATGTTAACAACGGTTTAGAATGTTTAAAAAAACGCCATTGTCAGTGTTATTCAATGATTTTAGTGGGCAACCTGTCAAAATCTGACATTTTGTTAAACATTCTGAACCGTTGTTAACTTTTAACAATTACCAAGTCCATTGCTAAATTTAACAACGCGGTCGTTAGTCTTCTTCTTTCATTTACGCATCTATTCGGTAATCACGTGATAATATCTAACTAGTACGCAGCGCATCACGCCTGGCCAACTTCTTATGGGGATACTGGAAAAAGTGACATTTGACAATTATATCATTGCCAGGGAATAAGTAGATTTCTATATTTTCCATGTTTTGCTTTGTAGTAACTTGGTAGTAAATTTCTAGATGGCGAAACGTCGATTTTTTTTAACCAATGAGAAGTGAGAATTATTTATATCCCTTTTTAACCATAAATCCCCGTGTTGTGTTTGCGTCGGCCATTTTCTATTCTAGTATTTGGGTTGTAAGTGTTTACTTTGGATTGACTGTTTTAAATTTGCGTTCTTATTTTTTCCACACTATTGTGAAAAAATTATAAGGTAAGATATGTTATTTAAATATTGTAGTAAGCCTTCTTCGATATTAAACCAAGATTCTTTGTAAATATCTTCGCAATGGCTCCAACACAACATGTAGGCTGAAATATTCTTGTAATTATCCTTGTTGCAGAAACGCCTATTATAGTAAAATTGTAAGCACAGATTTTAAAAACAAAAAGTTTCTTTTTTTTTTCTTCGAGATCCCTTATCGTTAGAAGCTTGGAAAATTAAATGTACTTTAAGTCCCTCAAAAGATTGTAAAAATGTATGTCTGTGAGGACCGTTGTTCAAAATTAAATTATGCAAATTTGGAGGATCCTTCTCACTTAAAATATAGAGCTGCACCTTGGTCACCCTTTATGAATTCCATTTTAAAAGAACACAGTTACGGAAAATGTTTCAATTCTTTTCAAAATTTACCTCTCGAACCATTGGACAACCCTAAAATTAAAATTTTAAATAATGTTATTTTATACCTTATTTACAAAATTTCAATTTCATGTTTAACTTGTCAGAGTAATTTTTTTTTAGTGGAGGTAACCGACAAGCGTTTATTTGTAATATTTAAAGAGTTTGATAACGAACGAAGGCTTAAATATGCTAGTGAGGCTTTAGTCAATCTTGTAGACAGACTACATGCTGATATTTATAAATATTTGGATGAGATTGTTTACAAGAATAAAATTGAACATTTATTTAGGCAACAATATTTCTGAACCTTACTGCGAGCTCTTTTCATTTGTTCAGACCGTAATTTTATGAAATATTTAACCTAACTTTAAAAATTTGTTTTTATAAGCATCTTAAAGAAAGGAAAAATAGATTTGAATCTAAAAAGAGAGTAAACGATAGACATTAAAATATAATACAAAAATTTAAACAATAATTTTTACCATTTCTTATAAATATTTATGTTTATTTTTCAGTTACCTCATTAATTTAAATTCTTTGTATATTTTTGCACGCTGTCTACTTTTGTCTTTGCCTAAATTAATAGCTAAAGTTCCCATATCATATTTTATGTATTTTTAGTCTTTTTTGAATAAGCAAATACTGCCTAGCTTCTTTGTTTTATAGGAACCTTTCAGCATGATCTCATCCAACCCCGGATGTGACAGATTTAGAAGTAGGTATCTCATCAAATCCCCGGCTGTGATAGTTTTAGAAGTTTTATTGTTAATTTTTAGAATATATTTTATTTTGGCTTTGTTATCTCAGGTATAAGAATTTATGTTGTTATCAGAGAATATTTTTCATTTATTCTGAAATTTCATGTTATATTTGTTACTGTTATTTTTGGAATGTAATTTTTTGTTGTTGTTTATTGAAAATTTGGGGCAAATGTCCCAATATTTTTCTGGTTTTCTTAAAATATTTGTATTTATAACAAATTAATTTATAATATATTGTTAACAATAACATTTTTTGTTTGCTTTATTTTTTGCAAGTTTAAAATTTTACCCAATCCTAACAAAGATAAAATTTTGCTAAAATTTTACCTAACAACTGCTTATTTATTAAAATATTCAGTTTTTAAGTAATGTATTTCAGCAAAATCTTATTTTTGTTGGAATTGGGGAAAAATAACTTAGAAATAAAAATTTATAGTACTACCAGCGCATTCGCCTTTTTATTATGTGCTTTTATTAGTTGATTGTCCAGGCGTTTGTCGCTACTGTACTGACAGAAGATAGCTGCGTTCAGAAAGCACGAGGTTTGGATTTCTAGTAGTGTTTGTTCGTTGCAGCGCATCACAATCTCTTCCACTTCGATCTGCTACGCGTCTTCTGTTTTGGCTATATCTCTCATTTTACGTAAATTTTTTTACGATTCTTGTAGGTTAGACCTCCTAGTTTTCTCTTTTCATGCAATTGTGTTAAAATCTACGAACCAAAAGTATACAGTATAATAATTGTATTTCTCAATAGATCCTTTAGAAAAAGCGTATTTTCAATTAAATAATGTGCTATATTAATGCTAGTGTTTTAGAACAGCATTTTTAAAGTTGACTTGGTTTTAATATTGAAATAATACGTGGTAACATGTAAAAAAGACCAAGACATTCCCTAATTTTACTTAAAAAAAATTAAGGCAAGGACTCATAACCGATCCATAACAAACAATTATTGACTGTGTGTAAAAATAAAGACGTTATTCCTACTATGAGAGTACAAAACCGCAACTAATTTTTTTAATGAGGTATTTCTTTTTAAAATCTAATAAATTTAATATTTGACTCCTTTAAATTTTGCTAGATTGCGAAGGGAATGAAACACCCCCAACAATAATCGACTTTATACCCCATTCCACAACACTGTGTTCGTGGCAAAAAGTAAAATTGTAAAACCACACATCGTCATAATCTCCCAACAAAATTTTATCACTTGGTATTACAAGACAACACAGATACAGTTTTGTGATGCAAATTTTAAGTTCTCGGACAATGTAAACATGCCGTTGTTCGAGAAGAGAAAGAAGCGGCTGGCGATACACAAATTATGAATAATAAATGTATTTTCATTTTCATAATAAATTCAACGGATTCCGCGCATAAATTAGCTCCTGTTGTTTGATAAATTGTGAGGATACCGCTTTCTATATCGGGGTTATTAAAAATAAAAAAAATATGCTGAATTCAAAATGTTACCAAATAAAGTAATCCAATAGTGTTTAAAATATAATAATTATAGACTATAAGAAGTGCTACAAATATCATTGAAGGGGAAATGTTTATTTGTTGCGCTTCCACACTATAAGTAGTTGCCGACAGACTCTGCTGTCGACTTAAGATGAAGTGAAAAGCATATGAACAAATTACAGTTTGGACGCCCTGTAAAAAAACTACTGCTATTTCTGACACAAAGAATAGAGTAACTGTACAGAAAATTTTATTTAAAAACAACATACAATTAACCACCATACAAAATATAGTCATCAGGTCAATATCTACAAATATATACAATCACTAAAGCAAATAATTTTACCTTGACAAATTTTAGAAACTCAAATTTACTTTAATAAAATGCAATGAAAGGTAAAAGATCGAAATTACCTTTTAAATAGGCACTGATAGCCTTAGAATCAATTTGTTAAGGTCTTAGAAATCTAAAACATAAACTTACTATCTAGTGACAATACCACATGTTTATATTTCTATTATTAGGGCTTACATTTACAAAATATGATAAAGGAAAAGTTACCAAATTGGTCCTTGAATCTGGCGCAAAAATTCACTTGAATTTGATAAAAGAAACTGTTTATTTCACTTAAAATCCCAAATCACCTTCTCGACTGCGGAATCCATTTAAGCGTAAAAATACGATGTCGTTACAACACAAATAGAAAATGTTATTTTACACTAGAGAAATCAGAATATTTTAAGTCAAATCTCGAAAATATTTAAGTTTTAGGACACCCCGCATCACTTGTCACTTCTGTGACATTTGGTATAATTTATTGACAAATTAAGACACCCACGGTTCGTTAGTACTTAGGCTACCTTCGTGGACTGTCCCAAGATAAAAAAATTATATCATAAAAAAGTTTAGATGTTACCTTGACTATTCAGCTATTTTCCTAATATACCATTCACCCATCACTTTTGTAATCACCACTTTAGTTTTTCAAGTCACTTTTATTACACTTTATTTCTGAATACCTTTGAACCTTACGTAGAATGTGTCACGTTTTAATTGACACAGAGAAATGTTTTGGATAGCTTTACTAGCTAAGAAAAATGTACACCTTTGTACAAAAACTTATGACATGAAAGGTCCAAAGAAAGAGATGTGCTGGCCAAATTTCTTGGTCTAGAACAATAAGAAAGTAATATTTATATTACCATAAAAAACGACTTTTTTATCAAATACTTAAGATAACATTTTGGCTATTTGCCCTAAATGCAATAGAATTATAATGTTCCTATCATAAGAAGAAAACTTTTCCAGCTGCGGGTGTTTTTTCAACCGCGCCGACAGCTGTACGGACCGTCCTTGGTCTCCCGACGCACAGACCTCGCAATGCGACCCCCGTCTTTTTTCTTTTATTTTATGCGCTTGTTTTCTGGCGCGCGAAATCTCGGGCTTTTATTGAATGCGCTACGTCAAAACAAGTTTATGAAACCATGCCGACGAGTCGGCTTTCTTTGCGCTAGGATTCGCGACTGTCTTTATTTGCTTAGTTATTTTTAGATTGGTAAAAAGGAATTTTATTTACACCTCAGCGGTGTTGCCAAGATTACATGGGAATTTTACTGATAAAAATAGATTTTTTATTATTTAAAAAAAATTAGAAAGGAATGTTATTCTATCTATGGCTATGGTAAACTAGGTCTCATGTGGCTAGATGAATTTCTGCAACAATCACATTACAATACGAATATGATTTTGCAACACTTACGGGGCAGTTACTGTAAGTCACACAAGTATTTTAAATAAGCCTTAATATTGTAAGCACGTAGTACCACATTAAACCACTAATTGTTAATTTCCATTAACAATAATTACCAAATATTAAAAACTGTTATAAGTCATTAGGTGTTAGAATGTATTTTAATAATTACCTTACTTTTTTAACACAGAACTAATATCTAAATTTTTTATCAAAATTTGACCGAATAGTTCTTAGTATTAAAAACTCTTCGAAACTCTAGGACTATTTTCTGAAGAACACCTAAGAGGAAGTTGATTGAAAGTATTTCATATTTTGCATATTTATTTAAAAAAAATATAGCAACTAATACTTTCGCAAATACATATCTACACTTTATTTGATATTAAACCCATTTTAATAAGCTACTAAAATAAATAAATCATATTACTAAAAGGTAATCGATGCAATTTTTTTCATAATTTCATGGCTATTAAAATTTAGTAACCTACTATTTTGTGAAAATTGGAAAAAAATATTACCTGTGTGTTGTTGGGGTTACTTTAAACAATTATCCTGTCGTTTCATACAACAATAAGTAATGTGTGGTTTGCTTATCAATGTGCAGTAAAACTTTTACTTGCGTGAAAAAATCGTCCTAAATGGCCAATCATTTATCAGCGTCGTTTTTCTAATTTGTAATTTTTAAAACACGTGTTTATCTGCTGCCAACAAATTTAGAACAAAAACAATTATATTGGCCATTACTATGAAGTACCTAAAAATAAGATTACTTTGGAGTTTTTAATAAAACAGAGTTTTCTCTACATTTTGTTAATAAGACTAGTAATTGTCATGTTTCATAGTAAATGTTTTAGGGGCCCAAGTGTAAAATTAAATTTGCATGTTTCTGCTTGGTTTGCTTCATATTCTCGATACATCCAGAAAGAAAATAAATTTAACAAACATGTAAAACTTGGCGCGTAACAATTGTTATTTGTTATCTAATGTTTTTATGTCCACAAAGATTGCAATATAATAGCATATCTATTTATTTCTTGTTATCTAATCTAAACTTTAATAGTTTTTTCATTATGATTTAAAATTTTACTTTTAAATAGGTAACCTAGTAGTTTTTTAACATTGTGTTTTAAAAACCCTGGTCGAAGGACCAGGAGAGATCCCCGGAGAGGAAATAGCGTTTTATCTCCTTGTCTCAAGCCTTGGAATGGTCTCCACATGGACAGCTTTCAAATTATTATATCCTATCAAAAAAATAAATAAATACATAAAAAAATAAAAATGGAATGGTTATAAAAACATTTACAATCAAAAATTGGTAGGACAATGAAGTATTTCGGTTAATTATTTAATGCTATGCTTTCCGTATAACTTAGTTAAGTTTCCCCTCATTAAATTTTACCATTATCATACATGCAGAAGTAAATCTGCAACACTAAGCCTAGACAAAACGCCCTTGTGTTGCGTATTATGGGGATGTTAATCTAAAGCTGTAAGTCATTAAGAAAGTTTTAGTAAAGTCAACAAAGAAAGGAATTGAAGTTACCTTATTATTTAATACCTTGTCAGTTTAATTAAAAATTTATCACAATTCCATTTGGAAAATTAGTAAACATGTTAAGAGTTTCTACAATAAATATTAAATAAGAATCTGGAAAGCTTAATTCTTAAGTAATACTTGGTTACTTGGTACTGGTTTACAATAACTGGTGTCAATAACAGTAATTTTATTGAGTAACGTTAAGGTCAGTAAAAAGTATTGTCAACCGCAATTTCCCAGATCAGGGAGGAGCACTTTTCGACCAATTTGAGATGAAATCTTTACCGTAGCTGCTGTGATTCTTAATATGTAATATTGGCTTGACACACGCCTTTTAAAATAAGATTTGCCTTAACCAAACCCTCTATCTGAAGTAAAAATACTGTAATGTATGCCTTGAGACCATCAACACTAAATGTTGCTATCCACATTCTAGCAACCTGCACGGGCAGATTTTCGGATGCCCGATCTGGCCCTGGCTTGTTGCTATTAAATTGTTGTCGAGCGTTTGACCAGGCCGTGCAGTGGTCCATATCACAAGACTCGCCCGTGCGGGCTTTACTACATACTAACTATAAAAAGGTTTAGAAGGAACAGACTATTCAAAGAGAATATTGCAAACATGCAATTTCTTACGTTTAAAAGTTGCAGTGAAGGAAACCTAACTTTTATAACACAAAGGCCAAGTTCTTTATTAACATCTCGGAGGCAAGCGGAACGAGCAGATTTTTATATCATGTGGTCTTGCAGCAGATGATCTGCAAAAAGAACATGTGACATATGATGCACGAATGAAATAAAGAAACGGTTTTAAGCAAAAAGAGGCAAATAAATCTTAGTGACGAACTTGGCCTAAAATGGGTTTTACTGTAATAAATTGTACATTATTTTTTGATTAGTACAGTACCATATGTATAATTCTGTGAAAGGTACATTTGGATTGCTTAGGGCTCACAGATATTTTTATTATAATCAGTAAATACAATCTAACTGGTTTTGGATAAATTTCCCACATCATCAAGATCCGACCACTTAATTTTTCTTTAAAAAGTAATGGTGTTTGCTGTGTTTAAAAGAACTCTGGTAATAAAAAGTTTGCAAACTCGACTCCCATGGTATCTAGTACTTAGACTTCATAAAAGCCTTTGTGGACTGATGTAATAAAGATAAAAATATATATATATATTTTGATTTTTGGGCATGTTGCTATGGTTAATGGTAAAAAAAGTTGCGAATAAATGGATATACCGATTATTACTTAAAAGTAATTCTTACGACAATATTTTATTCATATTAAATTATTGTGTGCCTGGTTATAAACAACAATAAGAAACAAGGGAATCAATACTATAAAAAGTAAATCAGAGCTTGATCGCTCGAGATCTTGTTAGTTTTGAACTATAAAGTGAAATAAGAAATTTAGGAATATTTTTTCCAGCCCTCGTATTCCCGCATAAATTAAGCTTTGTTGTACTGTCAGTTCAAGCATAAAAATGTATACAATGCTGAAGCAACATTGTTTTAAATACCGACCTACTAAATTTTTACGACTGGTTGACTTCATGATGAAAAATAACACTTTACGATATTTTAATTATTTACTTTTAATGTCTATATACTCAAAAAATTTATTAAAGTTTTTACTAAAAAAAAAATATATATATATTATTGACTTGACAATAAAATTTACTTAAATTAACTACTGTTTTTAAAAGTTCATCACATATACAGGGTGCAACGGATTCGAGTGCATGATTGGGATCCAAAACCGTAAGAGATACGAAGTCGGTTAAATTATAAAATGGCTTTTTGGTGTCTAACAAATTTCATTAGAAAGTTTTAGAGTTCCGAGTATCCGGAGATTCTGGAAAAAACCGAAATTTGATTTCGTTTTTATTTTTTTTTTTTTGACGTTATTAAAAAAAATTGGATAATAAAAATAACTTTCAAGGCCATTTTTAGCTCTACAAAACAGCTTTGAGAGTTTTCTTCAACGTTTCTTTTCGTTAAACCATCATCAACTTTTTTTTTAATACGGCACTCAATTGTTTATTGCATTTTTTTGAAGCAGTTAAAATTTAATTACAATGATGTATAACACTTAATTTTTTTCTGAAATAAACATATTTTCCATAAGAGGCAATGAGTTAGACAAGGAACGCAATCATTTTATAGGGGCTCTTTTTTGAAATAAATATTGTGTATACTTTTTTGTAATTGGGAAAATTTGGGGGGTTAAAAAATTAAATAAAACCCAGGTCCGTATTTAAAAAATAAAGTTTTTGTGGTTTAAAAAAACGAAACCGTCTAGGAAAATCTCTAACGCTATTTTGTGAGCTTAAAAATAACCAAAAAGTGTCTTTTTTTTCCATATTTTTAAAAACGTTAGGAAAATTAAAAAGAAATTAGAAAATTTTTCGTTTTTTTTCCGTTTATCTCCGAAAGTATCGGAATTTTACAATTAATAGGCATGTTGTTAGGACCAAATCGCTTTCCATAATTTCCGCTTGTATCTTTTAAATTTCGGTCCCCATGCAACAATCTGTGGCACCCTGTATAGGTAACAAAAAAGAAGTAATGACGAGTTGTTCTCATTTTTTGTGGTTCTACAGAGAAAAATAAAAATGTGATTAAAATTTAAAACATGTTTTTGATTTTGGGACACAAAATTTTGGTGTCCAAAAGAGGATCTAGCAAAAGCTGCTTCCACAGATACTTTTACAGAAATGGGGGTTAAAAATATGCAGTGAACAAGTGGACCGTCCTATATTTCTCTTGAGGATTGCTATGGCGTAAATTATACTTACTAATGTTTCAGTGCAAAAGTCATGTACATATCTACAGGGTGTAAAAAGTATGATGTTCAAGATTTTAATGGGCGATAGTGGAGCTTAAAGCAAGTCGAAAATGTCAAGAACATATGGGACAAAAGTGAATTGTTTTCGAAATAGGGTCTTTCAAAATTTAAAAAAGTTGGCTACACGTTTTTTGCGAGTGTAACATATGTACCCTTTTTTAAGGAGATGTTTATTTACATACAAATAATAAAAAATACTTTTTGCAATTGAATTTGGAATTAAATTTAAGGAAAAAACAATAAATTATTGTCTGTTTTTTATTTGTAGTTAAAAAATAATTGTACTTACCACAAGAATAGGCTTAATATCCATTTTAAGAACACAAATTATTATGCTTTAAAACAGCACGTGTATATTTCTCCTAAAGAATAAGATTTTTCGGTCGCACACATTTCGTTTCCATAACTATTTGGACCCTTGCCTAAGTTTGTCTTAATTTAAAACATATTGGCATTTTTTCCGATTTAAAAAACAAACAAAAATTCGCGGCCGGGCCGGTAGACAATATAAACTGACTACTTATCAAAAGGTTCTAGGTAGCTCTGTTGCCAATTGTTTTTAAATATTTAACTGGGAAAAAAGTTTAAAATTATTATTATTAGTATTTTTATTTGTAGACTGAAACTTTAAAACTTATTTATTTCATCACCAAATAAATCTTCATATGGGTAAAATTTCCCTTTTGGTTTGAAATAACTGCTTTCAGTTCTTAACTTTGAATCTTTAGACAAACTCTGTCAAGTTTGACACATTTGTCATATAAACTTTTTGACTTGTTTTGAGCTCCACTATCGCCCATTAAAATCGTGAGCATTATACTTTTTACACCCGTATAATTGCAGAATACCCACAGCCCATCGAGGGCCAAAGCAAAAGATAGTGGGAAACTTACTAATGACTTAATGAAGCAAATAATATTTTTTGTATACAGTATGTCCCTGGAAAAGTTGTTAATAGGAAAAACTTTTTTTTTTTGAGATTTTCCGATTAAATTCAAGTTTTAATGACAATAATTTTCAGTAATTGACATTTACAGTTCAAAAAAAGAAAAAAGTAATAAAATTATCAAAAATAAAAAAGTTTAAAAAGTAAAAAAGCATTTTTATTGATAAAGTATTTTTTTTAAAATTGATTTTTAACTGTAGGTTAGGTATAAAAATATGTTACATAAGTTTGTTAAAATTTGGGTAGAATCGGAAAATATATAAAAAAATATCCATTCCGTATAAAAAAGGTAATTTTGGTTTTCTATTTTTTGTGATGCCTCCTGTATATGCAAAGTTTTTCCTAATGTGGATCTGAAAGAGATCTATAATTTTTTTCTGGGAAACTTTTTGATAAAAGGGCGCGTTCACGAATTATTAAGGGGGTCCGGGACTTTTTTAACACAGTGTATATAAAATATGCACTGCAATAATAAATTTTTTTAAACTTATCAAAAAAGTTATGTTAACATTTGATTTAACAATTATAAAAACGTTAATTCAAATAAAATAACACTTTTATTGGCATCACTCAGTACACATATACGTCAAAATATGTCATATTATCTCTTAACTTGTTAAATTGGATGTCTTGTGTAAAAAAAAATCTGCAAAATAAACATGTCTACGGAATTTTTTATATTTTTCCTCCCATTAGACCCATAAGAAAAGAATCTTATTTCTGCTGAATAAGTTTTATCTTTTCTTGGCATTTATTGTCAGAAACTTCTTGACCTCACGTACGTAGAGACATAAGGTCGATTTACAGGCTTGTGTGCTACTGCTTATTTAAGGCTATACATATACAGGGTGGCTCAGTTCCAACGCCCAGACGAAAATCACAAAAAAATGTTTTTTTTTTATTATTTATAAAAATATAACATTTTTAATCAAAAATAAAAATATAATAAGACAGTTTTCCTTTGTTTCAGTAAAAAATATGCTTTGGTAAACACTGCACTTTTCTGTTTTTTTTTCAAATTTTACTGTTGTAGGTAGTATAACGAATAGTCAATAAAGTTCGTTATTTTTGTAAGCCTCTTAAAAATGACATGTGCCAAAATTATAATGTCCACAATTTTAAAGCTTAAATACATCACATACTATTTTCGAAAACTTAGTATTCTATTAAAATTTTAAAACAAAATTATTGTGGTTCCAAATAAAAGCTTGTTGAGAATAGCATATGCTAGCGGTTAGCGGCAACTCCAGTTGCTAGCGTATGGAACGGGATCCGAAGCTAAGACGAAAACAAGGCTTAACTCAAGGTGTTAGCATACCGTGCTGATGAGTGAATGACATCCTGTGCCTTAAACAGGTGTCTCCAACAGTGCCTCTCAGATACAGGGCGACCTCTTGGAGTATCTAGCATTACTGCGGAAATGCGGGGCTCTGCCTTGGTGGACTATCACGTCCCTAGCTCCAAACAAAAGCGGACAGCGTAGGAAAAAATGACAAAGGTGCGCTGACCGAAATGGATAAATCCGTTTGGAGAGGTGCCACCCAAGGTCACAAGCAGACGGGTGAATCCGTTTCGAAAGGTGCCCTTGAAGTCACAGGCGCCTGTTTTACGAGGAAGGGCTAATCCATCCCGAACAAATAGGTGCTTAGGAAGAGATCCCTGAATCCAAAGGGAAGGAGGACGGAACCGCTTTTATAGGAAAAAGGATTACCTGACTTTAAACAGAAAACGGGTAGAACCGTTTTTATAGGGAAACGCGGGAGATACGGCTTTAGAAGGAACATCTGGTTTCTGTAACAAGGACCTAGTACCTACTCATGTCACTATACAGGAAGAGAAGGGCATGACGGATCTAATCTTCTGCTCGTCATACTTTCCAGGAGACAGGGACACCAGAACCCATATTGTGCTCGTGTCCGATACCGGCACGAGTAAGGGGAGATGTAAGAACTCTCTTCCAACTTAATATCGGAATCATTTGAAATCTAATCCTATTGAAAGAAATATAAATAGGTGTGAGCCACAATAGACCGAGCGGTCGCGGTGAAGGGCGTAAAAAGTCCACTTACTTTAAACCTAACCTAACCCTAACCTACACTTAAAATATACCGTCCACATGTGCCTATAACTGACACAATTACTCAGTTTCAATATATGGTGCCCCAACTGCTTTCTTAATTGAGATTTTTTAGTTTTATTCTCCTTAGAAATTTATTTTTATCCAATATTTTTATTCACTTATTCCTTCGCCCAGCTTGTATCTGAAACACAAATTTAGTGGAAGATCCAAGATCCTCTTGGACCAGCTCTTTTTAGTTTAGCAATTCATCCACTTATTTTATCATTAAATACAGAAATAAATCTTTGGTATCTAGATGACGGTACACTTGCTGGAAACCCAAAATCGGTTTTAGATAATTTTCATAAAATAATCAGAGGAAGTAAAGATTTGGGTTTAAATTTAAATTTTGATAAGTGTGAATTAACTGTTTTATCTAAAGATCATTCCAATATACTATCAAATTTTTTAAGTGTTGTTCCTAATCTGTCAGTAATTCCCATTTCAAATTTTAATTTATTAGGAATTGCTTTTTCGTCAAATGAAATTGAATACTCAATTAATAAAAAGACAGAATTTTTAAAATCTCTTAGCACCAAATTAAAATTTATAGACTCACATATTTCCTATTATTTACTAAAATATTCCTTTGCCATACCTCGAATGTCTTATTTGTTAAGATGTTCACCTTGTTGGAAATATCCAGAATTACTTTGTAATTTTGATAATGTATTACAAAGTTTGGTTCAAGACATAACAAATTGTAATATTAAATTAAATTCTTGGTTACAAAGCACTCTTCCAGTAAAATTTGGAGGTCTTGGAATAAGAGATACATCCACCCTGTCTATTTCTGCCTTTTTAGGTTCAATCAATGACGTGTCAGGTTTACTTTCCAAAATTTTACCTTCCTATATTCTTGCGACAGTAGATAATGATTTCAGCAATTGTTTTGTAAGATGGTTATCTGTTTGCAATCTTCAAAATCAACCACAAGAATTACCAAAAAAACAGAAAGATTTTGACTTTTAATTTGCCAAGCTCGTCACAAATATATTACAAACATGTGCCAGACAAGTGAAGATAAGGCACGTCTACTTGCTCTTCAGGCCCCTGAAAGTAATGCTTGGATTAACGCACTTCCATCTTCGTCCTTGGGAAATTTGTTAGATAACAAAACATTCCATATTTCCATCGCTCTCAGACTTGGTCTGCCTGTGTGTGGAAAGCACACCTGCGTTTGCGGCGAAAATGCTGATATTTATGGCCTACATGGGTTAAGCTGCAAAAAAGCGCAGGGCGTTCTTCTAGACACAGTCAGATAAATGACATTATCAAAAGAGCTCTGATTTTAGCTGAAAATCCTTCTGTGTTAGAGCCTCTTGGAGTTTGCAGAAGCGATGGAAAACGGGTAGATGGAATAACCTTAATTCCCTGAAATATGGAAAACAATTACTTTGGGACGCTACTTCAGCAATACACTTGCAAAATCCTATCTGGACAAAACTTCTAATTTTGTAGGTGCGGCTGCTCGTATTGCCGAGAATAAAAACATCTAAAATATAAAGAGCTTGAAGAACGCTTTATCTTCATTCCTTTTGCTGTTGAAACTTTTGGTCCTTTGGGTGATGAGGCTAAGGGTTTTATTAATGAAATTTGCAAAAAAATACAATGCAAAAAATCTCGAAGTTTCATTATCCAAAGAATTGGTTTAGCTGTGCAACGGGGTAATGCAGCATCGGTACTAGGAACAATCCAGGAAGACCTAGGACTTGATGAAGTTTATAATTTTTAAATATAGATTAAGTTATTTATTTAATTTTAGAATATTGTTATTTGATATTTATAACATTATAAATTTAGTTGTTTTCTTCCCTAACTTTTTTTTAAGAATTATAGTAATTTGACTATTTTATTAAAATCCGTTAACGTATGTTTATATCTCTCTCTTTCATTGTTGCCTTAAAAATTCTGTTATCCTACGCACATATTTTTCAATATCTGACAGTACTTAAACATTTAACCAAACAATGCTTGTGCCAAATTTGGTTTTAAATAGACTTGATATTTTCTTATTATTGTAAGACATAAACTTTAACGCAGACGGGCGCCTTAATTGTAATTATTATGTTTTTTAAATACACGTTTTTTGTGATCTAAAATCTCTCAAAACATCAAGATAATACAAAAATACATTTTGTGAAAACAATACTATTTCTTTTTATATTAACTACATATTAAGTGGTTGAATCACGGGAAAGTATTAAGCAGATTAAATACGTAATTACTTTTTCTTTAGGTAGTATAGCACTAAGGAAGGAACTCAAACCTTGGGTTATTTAGATGGAGGTCCTACCCATCTGACGCTAAGAAATCTGGTGAATATAAATAAATGTACTTTCAATGATCAAATTAGTAAAATTTTCACATCTTCTTACCTTTTAACGGTTTGGAATCAAGGAAGATTTTGGGCTTATAAATACAATAAAATTACAAGTTATCAGTTTATTTTGTAAGCAATGTCACCCTATATACCGCACTCTTCATCCAACAACCGATGCACTTATGATAATCCTTATCTAAAATATCTTAAACGCGCAATGTGGGTCAACAAGCTCTCCCTATTCCTAAAATTTAACCGTATCTTCTGTCTTTTTACTATGATAAACAAATGCATGTTACTGTGACTGTCGTTACATGTAACCAATTATTTTTTAACAATGGAGCATAATAGTTCACTAGCGATGTTTAAAAAAAAATAAATTATAAAAACGGGAGTAAGGATACAAAGTTTAAACACTAATAAATACTTTACAATAAACTACCACCAATTTGTATAGGGGTTAAGAGCAGATAACAATACAATTATTTCATAACTTCGTTCTAATGCCTTGACTAGAATCATCACAATAAAAAAAAAACTTTTTCACAATGACAATATTTACGCATTTACCAAATCCAGAACAGAACAAAACGCTTTTTACAAAAATCTAGGCAAATGGCAACAAAATAATTATTTTTGGAGAACTGACACTTTTAACACTGACCTTTATGTTGGGTTATCTATGGGGTTGTCCTTTTTTTATGAAATTTTGTTATGATGCATCATATATGATTGACAAACATAAGATATACCAAAAATCGCCCACCGCTGTGTTCACAAGTCGTTGTCGTGGTTGGGCCCAGTAGGAGGAACATGAGCTACAGTTGCTGGTTATCGGCAACTCTTTTTGGGTAGCGTATGGAACGGGATCCGAAGCTAAGATGAACACAAGGCTTAACTCAAGGTGTTAAGCATACCGTGCTGTAAGTAAATGACATCTGTGCCTTAAACAGGTGTCTCCAACGGTGCCTCTAATAAAGGGCGACCTCTCAGAGTACTAGCCTTACTGCGGTAATGCGGGGCTCTGCCGTGGTGGACTATTACTTCCCTAGCTCCAAACAGAAAGCGGACAGAACCGCTTTGATAGGAAAAAAGTGACAAAGGTGAGCTGACCATAACGGATAAATCCGTTTCGAGAGGTGCCACCCAAGGTCACAAGGAGACAAAGGTGAGCCGATTGAAACGGGTGAATCCGTTTCAAAAGGTGCCCCTGAAGTCACCAGGGGCCTGTATCACGGGGAAGGGCTAATTCCCTCCCGAACAAACAGGTGCTTGGAAGGGAAACCCTGAATCCACCAAACAAGAACCGCCTTTATAGGGAAAAGGGTTCCCCGGCTTTAAACAGAAAGCGGATAGGACCGTTTTCATAGGGTAGGCGGAGATGCGGCCTCAAAAGGAAAAATCTGGTTTCTGTAACAGAACCTGGTAGCTACCCACGTCACCAGACCGGGAGAGAGAGGGTTGACGGATCTAATCGTCTGCTCGTCATACTCTTCCCGGAGACAGGGACACCAGAACACATTAGAACACATATTGTGCTCGTGTCCGGTAGCGACAAGAGAGATGTAAGAACTCTCTCCCAATCTGATATCGGATTTATTTGAAGTCTAATCCTATTGGGAGAAATAAAGAGGGTGGGGGGGGCGTAAAAATCCACTCCTTTAAACCTACCTACCTACCTACCAAAAATCGAGGCTTTTGATTAGTATTATTTTTGATGTTGTTTTGGGACTAAAAAAAGAGAAAAAAATTATAGTTAAAAAAAAATAAAAAACATGCTTTTATAGCAAATGAAACTAAAAAGTAAAAAATTATTTTTAAGTGTAAAGATTCAGTTATAGTAAAAAAGCGTTGTAACATTTACTATTAAGCACCCCACGCTTACTTACTATAATTAAATTATTTTCTTAATAACTTAATTTTTATTTTAATCCTTTTTTAAACTAATTGGTCATAATTGATTATTCGGCTTTTTGTTACTGTAACATAAATTCTTTATACTTAAAAATTATTTTGTACTTTTTAGTTTAGTTTGTTATAAGAGCGTGATTTTTTAGTTTTTTAAAATAAAGGGTGTTCCAATAAGAGGTTTCGAATGTTGGTAACGAATAAAATAAAAGTTTTATTATATATTTGAAGTTTATTTATGGCACTGCGTAGCTGAACAGTGTACAATTATACGTGGAATACAATATCTGCTAAATAACCAGCACGACTTCTCTGACAGCACACAATTCTTTTGTTGAAATTTTCCATTACTTCTAAACACATTTCTGGAGTTATGTCACGAATTATTCGTGTAATTTCTTGTTTCAATTCTTGAATGGTTAGGGGATTGTTTTCGTAAGCTTTGCTTTTCACATAGCCCCACAAAAATAATCTAGCGGCGTCAAGTCGCAAGATCTTGGTGGCCAATTTAGTCCCGTTCCTTGAGATAATCCTCCTTTCAAACCGTGTACGCAATAAATCCAATGTTTCTCGTGCTGTATGGCATGTCGCCCCATCTTGTTGGAACCATGTATTGTCTACATCCATCTCTATTATCTCATCCCATAAAAAACATCAATCATCGTTCGGTATCGCTCTCCGTTTACTGTAACAGCTTGTTCGTCTTCATTTTCAAAGAAATACGGACCAATTATACCCCCAGCCCAAAAACCGCACCAAACTGTTACACGTTGGGCATGCATTGGCTTTTCGTGAATCTGTCTAGGATTTTCATTGCCCCAGATACGACAATTTTGTTTATTTACGTAACCGTTTAAATGGAAGTGAGCCTCATCACTAAAAATGATTTTATTGCAAAAATTATTGTCCTCTGCCTTCCTCTGTAGGATCCAATTGCTAAAAGCACGACGTTGTCCATGATCTTGTGGCTTTAGCTCCTGAGTAATTCAAAATTTGCCACGTTGAAGTTCTGCCGATGCCCAAATGTTGTGCACGTCTTTCAACAGACATTTGTGGATTTTCAGCCACATTTTCCCGAACAGCCTGAATATTCTCAACGAAACGAGCTGGACGTTCCCGTATTTTTGTTTTAATATCTTGCACAGATCCGGTAGTTTCAAATTTATGCACTATTTTGCGAATAGTTGCTTCTGAGGGACGATTGTGTACACCAAAGTAATCCCGAATTCGCCGATACGTGGCTCTTGATTGATTGATTGATTGATTGATAAAATAAATACACAAGTTGAGGTTTTGTCCGCTTCGACACTGCAGCCTACAGGGCTTGTTGTATCTCTTGTGTATTTGTTTCAGTTAAAAGGTTTGACACCTTAGACAGGTGTAGTAGCCCTTTTCTTTCTTCTGGTCTCAGCCTCCTGGTGGTTAGTGTCCACTATGAGGTTTTGATTTGTTCTCCAGTATGTAAGTGCAGGGCACTTATATATGATGTGAGAGGCTGTCTCTTCCTCTTCGTCCATAGTCTGCAAATGGGTTCTTCTCTATAGATGCCCATAGTGTGCATATGTTTTCTTAGGGTGCAGTGTCCGGTTATTAATCCTGTCACTATTCTAATCTGATTTCTATTTAGTTTTAGTAATTCACTTGTCAATGCTTTCAATGGAAATTTACAGGAATTACAGAAGACCCATTTTGAAAATACGTTTTTATAATGTAAACACGTTGTTCGACAGTATAGCGCTCCATTGTTAAAATTGTACTGAATTCCACAATGCAATAAAATCCGAATTACCAAAAAAAATTGAGATAAGAAGAGTAGCAAATAAAAACATTCAAAACCTCTTATTGAAATACCCTTTATAATTTATTTATTCCCACCTTAATAAACGGATGTCTCTTAGTAGGATTCTCTTCGGATCTTACTAATTATTTGTGTAAAGCGGATTATGTTTATATAAGTTATTTTATATAAATAAAAATATTGTCTAAACGAAAATATAAAAATTAAAAAAAATATAAATTTTTGTGACTCCTAAAAACTTAAAAATTCAAAATTTTTCAATTTTTAAAAAAGTGGTAAAAGGAAATAAGGAATAACTTTTTAATGTTTATAAAAAATTTGTTGGTTAGGTATCAGTCCGATATTAATAATTTGTCTTCTTTTTGGTTCAATTGGACTATAAAAGCCATAAAGGCTTCCTGGATATTTGTTGTGCTTGTTTGATATGGGAACAAATGTATAATGGCAAAAATATTATTGTTTACTGCAGATAAATCTACCAGGTTGCTCTTATAATAGTGTTAGTTATTTTTATTATAAAATATATAAAAAAATTACAAAATACATAATTCTAAATTATAATAAATTCATTTTGACACAACCAATGTTAAGTTACCATAAGTTAACGGTCTCAATTACCATATCAATGAATTCTGATGACTCCCAAAAATTATCCAACATAAAATCTTAAAAGTGGTCATTCAGTAAATGACACAGATAGTTTAAATAAAATAATGAGCTAATGTAGTGGACAGAAAGGTAATAGCCAAAAAAGTAATGGTATGTATCTGTGATCTTTGTTCGGCAGGCATCTGTTATACCTACACATCCTCTTGAGTTTGAAAAATTACTTCCATGATCCTTTTCCTTGTCGTCCGAAATGACTACCGAAATTTAAATAATAAGCAAAACTCACGCAGAGACACATTAGTGAAACAATAACAGCTAAAAGTTACTGACCAACAGTGTTGTCAGATTTTTTCTTTTTTGGGAAATTAGTATTAAAAATTGAGAGGCTCAGCGGCAAAGGTGCCTAAACCACACGTGTGTCCATCTATAAATAGTTTTTGAACTAACAAATAATCATAGAATGTGTGTGACAAAACTGCCTAACCAACAAAAACATGGCGGACGTCAACATTAGCAGTGATGAACGAGAGTTTTTGGCTCTGATTATAGGATCAGGAAGGTTATAATCCAAATTATCAAAAGTGATTCTTATGAAGTTTAAGAGTTTTATTTTTTTTTGTTAACCTAGTTGCAAAATTTATAGAAAAATCACTAAAAATAAAAATATTTTGAGGGACTTTTCCGCAAATTTTTATTTATTTATTTTTTGTTCTGTTTTAAGGAGAAAAATGCAGAAATGGTATGTCCTTTTGAAACACGGCTAAACTCCGAAAGGAGGAGGCCTGAAACTCACCGAGATTTAAAAGGAAGATGGCAAGAAAAGGGAAAAAAGTACAAGACAGAAAAAAGGGGAAAAAAGGATGAAAAAAAATCGTTATTGGACCATGTTCTTGTAAAATGGAATGCCATTTAAAAATTTCTGATGAAAGAAAGAAGAGCATCTTTGAACATTTTTACACTCTCAACTGGAATAAAAAAATGCTTTAATTCAGGGCCAAATAAAAAGTTAAGACAAAAAAACGAACTACACAAAACCAAATATCACGGGATCAAAACTCGTTTATATACTCTACATAATGAAAATGGTCGCAACCGTTTAGATAATTCCAGAAACCCTTTTTGTTGACAAACGAATCAAAAATTTTAAATTTGGTTTTTAATGCAAACTTATCATTATTACTATTTCTTAACCATTATTTTAAACAAATTTGACTAGAATTATGGCAACACGGCAAGCCACGAAAACTTTTCTATTAAATTTAAATGGCTGATTTTAATCGCAAACGATGATGTTTGTTTGGTAAGCCGTGTCTAATATTGTTAGTGAGATGGTATCTCCATGGACGACTTTTTGCTTTTATTTTTCAGATGAGGATCTTGATTGTACCTGTGTATGCTTTATTGTGGCTATTTATTTTATGCTCATTTTGTCTGTATTTGGGGGTCTTGAAAAAATGGACGGTCATACTGCCAGCTAGATACCCGTTAGAATTTGTATTGAAACCAATGACTAAGTTTCTTAGCTTTTTTTTTTTAAAAAATAAAATACCTTAAAGATAAATGAATTGAAAATAATAAAATAAAATAATTATATATATATATATATAATATAATATATATAAATATATTATTATTATATATATTATTATATTATATATATAATAATATATATATATCGTTTAATTTATTAATTGTCTATTGGATTTTTATCCATTTTTAAATTCAGTGGGAAAAAAAGTTTTTTTTTTTTTTTTTTTAAAAACACTGATTCCTTTTACAAAAATTTGAGAAAAAAGATGACCCGAGGGACCTAAAATATAAAAAAAAAGCAGAGCATTCAATTACTAACTAAAAATTTAAAATTTTGGTTTTAAAAAAAGGAAAATTTTTGGGAAAGGCTCCTTAATAAAGAAAAAAAAAAAATAAAATATCCGGTTTGTTTAAGGTTGGGGTTTTTTTAAAATTAAGGCCTTAAAATATGGAAACCCCGGGCCAGAACCAACAAAAGCGAAGTTTTACAAAACAACTTAATAAAAATGGTTCCCCCCTTTGTTCACGGTATTAATTTAAAAGCCTTTTGCCAATTCCCAAAAGGTGACGGGAGTGACTGAAAACGTGATTTAAACACGGGGGAAAACCGACACCCAACTCAATTTAAAACTAAAATTAAATTTTGAGCCTTTTATAAATAAAACAAAAAAAAGAAATTTTTGGGCATAGAGGCCCCTTTTAAAAAAAGAAAAAAAAATAAAAACCTGGAGGTAGATAATAAAGGGTTTTTTAAAAATTACGAGGTCTCCTCGAAATTCACATATCCGTGAACTAATGGGAAGCCATTTTTCATTAAGTGTGTTGTTAGAAAAGTTAATAATTACCAGCTTAGATCTTGTCGAAATTTATGTTGCTTATTACAAAATTAAAAAAAAAAATCACTTTACATTCTATTTGAGACAATTCTGTTTAAAATATTTTATGGAATAATGCCATTATTCAAAAATTTAATGTTTGTTATTAACAAAATGCAACCCAACTATATTAACATATTTTAAATAGATAAAGCACCACAGTCATCGGCGGCCCAAGTTAAATGGCTTTGGCGGCTCGATGAAAGCTATATTCGGATAAAATCGGACTAAACAGTCGTTATTTTAGCATGCAAATTGTCAAATTCCATGAAAGTATCATCGTAAAATGCACAAAGCCATACGGAAAATCAGGAGAATAGTAGCCCCGAATTGGTCGGACCCGTGTTTACATCAAGGTTATATTTCAGATATGGAATCCGACAAGCTTTTGATATGGGTCTTGATATCATCTTTATGTATCAGCTAAAATCTTGGATACATAAAGTAGCAAAATATGTTAATAATAAAATGATTGTGAATGTTGAGTCTGAAAAAAAAAAAAGAACCGTTGCTTTTTTCTTTTTTTTTCGTGTGTAGCCAGACACTATTAAATAGGGTTTTTAAGTGCTACAGTGGCCAGTTATAAATAAGTAAATTTATTTATTTTATTATCAGTGTTATGACAACACAGCTATTTTTATCCGGTAACCGAATGCATCTTTTATCTTTGGATAAGTTGTTTTGCTAGAAAAAAAAAATTGTCAATTTCCTTCGAACATTAATTTAGTCCAAAAAGAAAAATTAAATATGTGCTATTTTCTTATGGGGTGCTTCTAAAAAAGATGTTTACAAAACTCTGCTAAACACTTGCCAAAATTTCTTGACGCGAATTTTAATTGCATGCAAACTTTAAAAAATCCTGAAACATTAATTACGTGAAGCCCAATATTATTTTCTACAGGGTGTTAATAAGAATATTCGGAAAATTATGGTAAATTCGCACCTTTTCTTAAGTTGAATTTTTTTTGCATCAACATTTTTAAATTAAAGTAATTTTAGTATTTTACTATTGTTTTATTATAACAGCTAATTTATGGTCGCAGGTAATTTACAATACTTTTTTTCCAAAAAATCCAGGTTTTTTAAAGCTGCTGTGGCTGTGGCCGTGGATATACAGGGTTCCCAGAAGTAATGGGACACAGAACAACAGCAGATTCCTTGGGTCGAAATATTGCAATTAACGTGAACTTGCCTTATCCCAAAGTTGATAATAACTAAGGTATAGGGTGTCAAACTTTTAATTTTGTTTTCGTTTTTTTTCATAAAATCTTTTTAACTAAACGATAAAGCGTTACAAAATTGGGGATTTGGATTTTTTTAAGCTTACTATATTGACCTGCTTATTAAAAATAAATTAACTATAATTCCTTCAGCGTCAAAAATGTATACCTCATTTAGGTCTCTAGGAGCAACTGTTTTCAAGATAAACGCATTTTAAAGGACCTCGCAATTTTCCTATGGAATATGGTTTTGTTTTCAAACTCTTTGCAAAGTAATAGTTTTCAACACGCTAATTAAAAGTCTCCAAAAACCCAAAACCCCCAAAACCCCCCCAAAATTAACCTTAAATGTCACTGGGGATTTAGGGATTTTTAGGGGATTTTGGGGGGTTTTCGGGTTTTGTGCCATAAGACTTTTAATCAACGTTTAGAATATTATTTGAAAGTTTAAAAACAATTAATCCAAACCTATTTTTCATATAAAAATTGCGGGGTCCTTTAAAGTGCGTTTATCTCGAAAACAGTTGCTCCTAGAGACCTAAATAAGGTATACATTTTTGAACCAGTTACTTCTCTTTAAATAAACAGATCAATATAAAGCTTAAAAAAATGTATGCCATCTAAAAGAAGTGGAGAAGTGGGGTAGACCGTAGCTGGCGCCCTCTACTAGCAACATCAAAAGTACGAACGAATTTAAATTTCTCGCCTCAAATAACCCCCAAATTTCCAATTTTTTACCGCTATCTTTTTTAGTTAAAAATTATTACGAAAAAACAAAAACAAAATTAAAAGTTTAACACCCTGTATCTTAGTTATTATCAACTTTGTGATAAGGTAAGTTTACGTTAATTGCATTATTTCGACTTAAGGAAATCTACTGTTGCTCTGTGTCCCATTACTTCTGGGACACCCTGTATTGTAATGATGCCCTTAAGGTTATTTTTAAAAGTAATGTCAACATGGATAAATGGCTTTTTGTTCAACAAAACTTTGCCACTCACAAGTAAAAGGGACCTACTTTTTTACGACAGCAAACATAATTGTTTTTAATTGAGGTATTAAATTTGGGAATATTTTTAGTTCCCCTAATTTAAGATCTTTAAACCCTTTTTTGCATTTTATTGAGATTATATAGTTATTTTCCTAACAAGTGCGCAAAGTGATACTTTTCCGCACGTGACTGCCGTCAAGCGCGGAAAAGTCACTTTGCGCAAGCGTTAGGAACAACATTTTTCCTACGAGCGTCAGATAATACCAATATTAAAGCAATGATTATTTTTTAAATTATGTTTAATCTGAAAGAACTACTACAAATATTTATAAATGGGAATTTTTTGTTGATAAATTTACAACAAAAGAACAGTTATTAGATATTGTAAATTAATCCCTTAAATTTACTTTGGGTGGCTTATGGAGGAATTGTTTGGCAATTTTTATTCGAAATTTTTTCTTTTTGGTTTAAAATTTTTTCAGAACCATTTCCAGCCCCCAAGTCGCTTGACATTGGGTAATTCTTCTCCAGAATTCCCCTAACATAGTCGCAGAGGATCGAGAAAAAATATGTCCAGTGTATTTTCTGGTTTTTTTAATTTTAGGTATGCAGCAATTTCTGAAGGCATTTTACCTATTGAATTTATTCCCACACATTGCGTACTGCATGCTCCTTGTTTAAACTGGACAAAAAAACGTCTGTGTGGGGTACATGGTTTTCGGAAATTTGCATATTTACGGTACAATTGCAGATAAAGTCCGTTATTTGTTTTATCGGACACTACAAAGATTCTGGAAGTGTTATTTTTACTGTCAGAATTTTCACCACTTATCAAATTTTCATTATCCTGTATGTCATCAATCATTATTTTTGTAAGTTCATCTCTCCAAAACACCGGCAATCCAAAAATTGTAGCAACTTTATTAGAAGGTAAATATTATCAGGTGCTTCTTTCATGAATCTTGAAACTTCTTCTTTCGAAGTTTTTACTTTTTTGGCCGGTATCCCACGTTTTGGTGTTTAAGTAGTGATGTTACCTTGAAATATGAACTTAAATCAAAGGTTCCTTTTTAACTTTGAGGACACATTTTAACATAGAGACTTTTACTCCATAAAGTATTCGGTTTATATGTTTTTGCAAATCCGCAAAATAGGCCAAGAACACTTCTCCTTTAATACTTTTTGTCCCTTTGCTGGAGCACCAGTTTTCGAAATGACTATATTGATTCTCATATTTTTCACGAGATTTTGCTGGTAATAAATTCAAACTTACGTTATTTGCTGCATCCAGGATAGAATCTGGTAGCTCCTCATCGGAACTACTCATTTTAAATAATTATTTTTGTCGGATTTTTATTTAATTAAAAAAGATACTATGACGCCTTTTCATTAAAAATGCTTGTTTGTATTGAAATTCATTTGTGCAATTGCTTGTTCATATGGAAACGAAGAAAAAATCTGACATGTGTTAAAATCACCAAGATTACATATTGTTGCTTGACTTGTCATAATCATTTATTATTATTATACAGGGTAATTAAAAAAAATGTTTTTTTTGTGTTTTAGTTGAAATATTGAAAATTACGAAGTAACAAACAAAAAAGAGAATAAACTAAAACTTGCAATGGCTTGATATTGCATGAAATAGCCTACAATTACTAAAATACATATAAATCTTGCTTACCTGTAAGATTTTAGAGTAGTTTTACTTTTCTGCACGGCGTGCAGAAAAGTTCACTTTTCCGCACGCCCTGCGGAAAAGTGCAACTTTGCGCACTCAAATGCGTGCGGAAAAGTGGACTTTTCCGCACCCTCGTAGGAAAAATTATATTTGATCTGATTGATTTTAAATAAATAAGGGTATATTTTTTTTTTCACTGCAACCTTAACAGATGTAATGTGTTTTTTGCAGGCTGTTTTAGGGTATCGTGTTAAACCTGGCTTTTGTTTCTTCAAGTACCTTCTAGGCTTTGTCTCTTATACCCATGGTCTTACCTCAGCCTACATAGCGCCTCAAATGGGCGGAACGCATGCTCAGTTGCTCCTTTTTTCTTCCGACAGAACCTTCAACATCTTATAAATACACCCATTGAGTTACTATTCTTACCGCTTTGTTACTGAGGTTTAGCTGATGGATGTTCTAAAAAGACTACCAGAAATTCCGTGAAATTGTTTTGGCCATATAGTCTCATTGTTCAGGCCTTTAAAACTAATCTGTATGCCTCTTTATTTCTTTATTACCAATAATGGCCTGAGCCTAGGCCCCAGTCAGCTTTTTTAACATCTCAAGTTCCTTTAGGGCAGATATCATCCTTAATTAGTTTAGAGCTATATTCATACAAGCAAATTGCCTTAATAGTACAGTGGATGGGGAGAAAAAAGCTGTTTGACCTCCGGATTTTTTTGTACAGTTTTAATTTTTATGAAAATTTGGAATTAAGTTGCTTTTACCCTCTAGATCAAAGTTTATATATGCTTAGGGTGTGATTTTTATTTTTAGGGGTAAAAAGCACCCCTTATGCTAAAAAATTAAAAAACCATAGAAATAGAAATAATGTAAATTAAAATCATAGGTAAATATGTAGAATGAATCTATTTTATTGTTGTGAGTTATATCTAACATTTTATTTTAAAGTTTCAACACTTAAAAATCACCCTTAATAACGAAATTCCAAAAAAAAAATTTTTTTCATTTTAAAATTATTTAATAACGCTTTTACCCTACCATTACTCAATTTTTAAATAACCACCCCTTATAAGATTTACAAAAAAAAATTGACAAATTAAATAATTATAGTCCCGGAAATGAAGCTAAAAAATTGCAAAACCTCGCAATTTTTGTGTTCTGCATCGATTTGTGAAAAAATTTTGGAATTAAGCGCATCTAACACTCTACTTTAAATTCTATTTCATGGTGATGTGCGCCGTTTGCTTTTTAAGGGTTAAAACTACCCCTAATTGTCAAAACATTTTAAACCTAAAGGTAAAATTTGGTTTGAATTAGTTAATTAATGATTGTTTTATGCTTTAGAATACAATTTTAAAAGATTTTAACCCTTAAAATTCAACCCTTGTTAGAGCTTAAATTAAAAAAATTACCCTAAAAAATGATTAATTTACCATAGTGATTTAATTTTAGAATGCTGTTGCTTAAAATATGTACTAATTTCATTTCGCAACTTTTCGACCCTTATAAATAAACCCTTATTATAGCTTAAAAAAAGATCTATCCCCAAAAAATTAATAGCTTGACAGATTTAATAATTAAAAATATTGCTGCCTGAAATATTACCAATTTCATTCTTTTGCAAATTTTCAATCTTCAAAAACCACCCTTTACAACATTGCAATTCTTATAAACCAATATAATAGATATAAATAGAAAAAGAAAGTAGAATTGCATACAAAAATTATACCGGTAAAAGTATAAAGTATACCGGTTTTATAGAATATTATGCTCCGAAGTGGGCTATTCGACTTTTTCGAAAAAAAAGTTGATTGGTTTTTTAAACATAGCTCCTTTAGTTTTAATGATAGAAAGTTTGTTCAAAAACAATTTTGTAGGGTTTTTTAAGAGCTACAAGGCTATGTAAATTAAATCCTTTTAATCCCTTAGTTTTAAAATGGGATGAGTTTAAAGTGCTAGAATAAGGTGGTGCTCGCTCGTAAATAGAGGCTTTAAACGGCCATATCTGGCCAAATATTTATTGTACAGAAAAATATATAAAATAAAAAGTCTTTTTATTAAAAAAGCTATAATTCGGTACACTAGCATTTTTTTTGTATCTCCAGTATTGTTGGAGTTATTTTGAAGAAAATGGCTATTTTTACGAAATTGCGGAAAATCGTTTTTTACTTTAAGCCGCAATTTTTCTTTAATTTTTAATTTTTAAAATTCAGAATGTATTATTAATACATATTTAAAAAAATCGCAGAAGGGTACAGATCTATTTTAATTAAGAGGGGAATTAGGGGTTGTTTTTAATGATTTTTTGTAGAAAAAAGTAGGGACCACCTTATTTTTATCTAACTCGCTTAATTTTCTTGCTAAAAACTCTTTTTTTTGTTTTAAAAGAAAGGTCTTATTATATACTTTAAAAATACCTTATATGTTTTCCTTGAAAAATGCAAACTTTTACCGCTATTTGACTTTAAATCTTTCAAATTTAACTTTGACGAACAAAAGCTAATCATTAACAAGCCGTAGCTGGTCTGTATTGGTTGCGTAGAGAAATTATAAAAAAAACTTTTTTCTGTTTTTTTATAAGCTACAATTTTGCTTTCCACAGTTTTTTGATAAATGCATATTTTAAGAGTTATTCGTGAAAACATAAAAACGTCGATTTTTTCGTGAAAAACTTTACTTTCAATTCGAATAACTCGAAAAATATTAGTTTTACGAAAAAACTGTATAGAACATTTTTTACTTAAACTTTCTTTATCTATTTTTGTAGTTAATATGTAATAAAAAATTTCCATCCCCAAGATGGGGTGGCAACCACCCCCAGGATAAAAGCACACCTTGGCATGATATAAACTTTGATCCTTGGGCTATTCTCTACCCTTTGTAAAAATTTTAGGTAAATTCATGCAGGACAAAAAAATTCCTAGCCAAAATGCCTCATCTCCTGTGCTATAATAGAGGGCAGAGTCTATTAATCTAAAGGGGTTATGACATCGTCGAGAATGGTGATAGCAAAAGTCCAAGAAGTGAGGGTGTGAAAAGGGTCGCTTATGTTGGCGGCCCTGTCGGGTAACTCTAAAAGTTACTAGCATTCTCAGCTGTGGACAGAGTCGTGCCACAAGTCGAAGTTTTTATATGGGGTTATTTTTACAGTTGAAAATATTTGTGTACAGAGTTGATATTTTATTGGTTTTTAACTGTTTTTACTATATTGTTTTTGGTAGTGTTTAGTCGTGTAGTTTTAATTAGTCCTTAGTGTGCAATAGACCAAAAAGTTATGTTTCCCATAAGGATTCTGTTATTTGCTCGGAGCATGTTAAAAAAGACGATTTTTATATGTCTTCCAGAAAAATTGCAAAAGCGGTGATTAGAATCCATCAAAAAGGAAAAGGCGATTATAAAAGAAGGTAGGTAAAAATTGAAATCCTAATGCTGCTATTACTAACAAATATTTTTTTATTGTAGCAGTTCCATTCAGTTTGCATTATTACACCTCGGATAACACAAACACGGTTTTTAAGTCCACCAGTGACTCTTCACAACTCTGAATGTAGTTACACAGTTATTAGTAAGTAAATTGAAATTTTTGTGTGATTTTAATTATAGTTATTTGTTGTCAAGAAAGTAAATAGTCAATATTGACTTGCTTATACCTAGAACTGATCAACTTTAGGTATATGCATTAATGTACCTTCAGAATGTGTATTTAATATTTTTTTCCCATTATTTTGTACATTTATTAAGTTTCGTTAGTTACATTCTTTAATTGTATTTAATTTTTTTGGATACTTATCTTCCAATTACTTGGTATATTATGTTGAAAAAGACATAGTTTTAAAATATAATTTATATTTTTTAGATTTGCAAGTTTAAAATTAACTGATGTAAACCTATCCTTGTCCTGAAGAAGTTTTTGTTTAGATTGTGTAGTATGAAGTGGATAGAAGAACTTGTAAGTAAGTTAAACTTTCAAGTACCAAATAAGAACACGAGATCTAATTTTTGTTTTATCTTGAGCGCCAACAAACTATAAATGAAATTTTTGTGTTTGTATTATGTAGGATTTTAATGCTTAAATGATTTGTATGTTTTAAAATATGAAATGTAGTATACCACAAAATATTATTAAATAATACCACTAAGTACTGTGTTCTTTTCTTCCATATCTATTTCAAAATGTAAAAATTTCAGTTGTATTTTATTTCATTGTTGCAATTGTAAATGTATTGTTGTGTTGTAGTTGTGAAACAAATAAAGTTTGGTTTTTTAGCATAAACCTGTATTCACATTTTTTACATAAAATAATTTATTTTATTGCCAATGTGGAAAATTTTGCATATTCTGAATATCAAGATGCTGTATGGTCCGTAAGTAAATAATAACTAGTTTTAAAATAAAATAAATTAAGGATTAATAGACAAGTTTATATATTTAGAAGTAATACAAAACATCATAAATTCCTAAAAAGTTAATTTTTCTATGGCTTCAGTATCTGATTTGGAGTTGGATATTTTGTAATCTTAAAAGATCTTCAAGATATGCTTGTAAAAGCCTTTCCTGATCCTGCACTTACAGAAAAGCTTCCTTCCTATCTTTCTTCTATAGTATTTTACGGCTTCTGCTTAGACGAGTTGGCAGTATAATTCCTTCTGGCTTCCCGCAGAGCAACACGTAGTGCAACTTTTATTCATCCTTTAACAGTTCAGCTAGAGAGGCCCCGAACTTCCCGCTTTCTTCGTTCCTTCATCCCTAGATTGTCAAGACTATGGAACCTGCTACCTGCAGAATTTAAGTCTCTTGTGAATAAACTCCCTCTTATCACACTTCAGCCACTCACGGGGAGTTTATACTAGGCCTCAGCCTTCGCGGCCTGTTCCAAGATAAAAAAAAATAATTAAAGTCCCCAAACTTCTTTACTTGCTCATAAAATTTTATAAACGTCGTAATATGGGTGGGTATTACTAAAGAAAAAAAGGTGTTAATAATTCAATATCGTGTGTTTAAAAATAGAGTAAGTACTCATAATTATAACAAATTAGCAATCATCAGTATTTTCTATATTTTAATTTTTTTCTCATTTTTAAAATATTTAATGTAGTAGATACCATTGGAAAAGGTACGCCATCGTCGTGATTGTCGCTTTAATTTTTAATTTCAATACTTAATTGAATTACATTTATATTTTGAAATATAAATTTTGTTCGTCGGTATAAAAGCAGTTTTTCGTTTCCACCTCAATTCTACGCCACTGTCCGGCATAAAATCCAACATGGCCGAAATGGACCCTTCTTGACGTCACACAAGAGTTTTTCAATATGGCGGATGTCATAACCCCCTTTAGATTAATAAACTCTGATAGAGGGTTCGTTGTTTGTAAATAGATGACAATGTTCATTCGTTGTTATTGACATTACGACACCCAAAACCACTGGGGTCATTATGATTATTATCTTGTTTTTCTCTCACCCCGATTAATAAAACAATAAACCAATTTCTTAAATATTTTATACAAAAGTAAATTCCCGCAACGGGGATTAAATATTAGCATTTGTATGCATGTACCAATCATTATTCGTCGATTTTCTTGGAACCACCATTCTTTAATGAAACCGCCTTGTCGAGCAAAATACGCTTGTCCGATTCGGTTGGGTGGCAAGTCAAATTATCTTACGACTTTTTAAAATATGTTAATACAAGGTAAATCGGTCTTGCATGGCAGATACGCGTCAAAATATCATGTTCAGTATGATAAGATGCGATAAAAACCTGTACGTCGTTCTGGGGAGAAATCGTTAATTCAAGCATCAAATATTATTAAACTGAGGGATTAAATATGCAACCAGCATTGAAATTCCCATATAAGAATAAGCTGATATCATTAAAATGACAGGTTTGCTATTTTCCTTTAAGCCAGGAAAAAATTTATATTACTGGTGTTCATCGTTTACATACATCTAAACAGGATGGCCAAAACATACGTATACAGTGTGTCCCAAATTGGGCTTACATGTATTGGTAACTCGGGAACCATTAGAGCTACAGTATTGGTTAAATTAGGAAAGTTTTAGACAATTTAATTGCAAAATTAAATCTGCTTTCAGATTTTATTTATCTTTTATGGTTTTTGAGATAATTAAGAAAAACCAAAATGGTGCATTTTTAACTTTTGCCTGTAGCTCGCAAACTACCAATTTTACGGTTTTAAGATTAATACATTATTAGAACACTTTTTTAAAAAGAATTAATTAAGGTAAAATATTTTTCAACTTTATTTGTTTTTGAGATATTTACCCAAACTTTGGATTTTCATACGGACGCCTATTGAATTTTTACATTTTTAAAAGAGCCCCTTCAAGAGCTTTTTATTGATGTATCAGAAGTCTAGGTTTTGAGATTGCTTAAGCTCTAAAAACGATAATTTTTGTTTATTTGATAGTAGGCTTAGACTAGACTGCGTAATGGCCGCCCCGTTTCATAAAAAACAAATGATACGCATCCGGAGCGGCATAACCATAGACATTTAAGATTCTTAGTGATAAACTTGTTACCCTATGGATCTTTTGTGAGAGCGAAATTCAAAACTTATACAAAAAAGTGATGCTTTTTGCAAAAATTAATACTTTCTAATATTACCTTAAACTGATAATAATTAAACACAACTGTAAAACGAAAATGTATCAGGAAACAAGAAAATAAAATCACAGGACATGTCTTTCTCCCTTTTTTACACATTTCTCGCATTTTTCCAACACCTTGCGGGTTACTCGGCGTAACGTGTTTCAGTTGATGGAAGCAAACACATCCCTACCCTGTGTTCTGTTCCAGCCTAGTTTCCAGTCCCCCAGTTTTAAAAAAGGGTGTGATGTCCGGTGATCTAGCTGGCCAAGCAATTGGCCCATTATTAAGATTATGTTGTCATTAAAGGTATTTCTAAGGGGCCTCCATCACCTCCTGGAACTTTGCGCTGGAATCCGTCTTGCTAAACCACAAATTATTCATTTCATTTGGCGGAACTGTATTTCTAATGGCCGGTAAAATCTGTTTTTGCAGAACTAGCAAATACCTAACTCATTCAAAGTTTCTTCAAAAATAAATGTTCCAATTAAACGGTTGTCTAAAACATAAAAATAAATGTTTTGTCTAATTGTAAGACGTAAAATAAAGGTGCATTATAAATTACCTATAATGCCACACCAGACATAAAGCCAAACCTTGTTTGTAGCCGTCTTTCTTCTAAATTATGTGAATTTTCTGTATCCCAGAAGTGATAATTGTGCCTATTAAAAATTCCACAATTTGTAAACCGGGTTTCCTCTCTCCAGAGAACCTTGGATGGAAAATTGGGTATCTGTTGACATTTAGTAATAAAGTATTGACTAAAGGTGATTCGTCTATTGAAATCATTCCCCTGAAGACCCTGGACAATACGTGGTTTATATGGATGAAAACGGTGTTTTTTTAAAGATGATGATGATGCACAGATGACTTAGGAATTGTTGTCTGTTCTTCCACTTTTCTAACCGATGTTGTGGGATCATCTCTAACGTTTTCCATTATAATCGCCTCTCTTGCTTCATTGTTTTTTGTATAAGTTTTGGAATTCGGTTTAACAAAAGATCCATAGGCTAACAAGTTCGTAACTAAGAATCTAAAATGTCTTTGGTTAGGTTGTTGCCGCTCCGGAAATTGTTCTTCGTATGCAAGTGGCTTCTGTATTTCTGTTAGATTTAAAATAAATTTCTAGCATATCCACCTATTCATCATTGGAATAATTAAGAGCCATCATTGTAAATACTTAAAATAATCAAAACTTAAATTTTTGTTGAAGGCGTTTCTAAACGAGAAATAAGATGAACGCTAATTTTGACATTTACATTATTTAAATTATAAGATGCGTATCATTTGTTTTTTATGAAACGAGGCGGCCATTACGCATTCTAGTCTAAGCCTACTATCAAATAAACAAAAATTATCGTTTTTAGAGCTTAAGCAATCTAAAAACCCAGACTTGTGATACATCAATGAAAAGCTCCTGAAGAGCTCTTTTCAAAAATGTAAAAATCCAATATGGCGCCCTATAAAAATCCAAAGTTTGGGTAAATATCTCAAAAACCAATAAAGTTAGAAAAATATTTTTTCTAAATTAAATTATTCTTAAAAAAGTGTTCTAATAATGTAGTAATCTTAAAACCGTAAAATTGGTAGTTTGCGAGCTACAGGCAAAAGTTAAAAATGCACCATTTTGGTTTTTCTTAATTATCTCAAAAACCATAAAAGATAAATAAAATCTGAAAGCAGATTTAATTTTGCAATTAAATTGTCTAAAACTTTCCTAATTTAACCAACACTGTAGCTCTAATGGTTCCCGAGTTACCAATACATGTAGGCCCAATTTGGGACACACTGTATACCATTTTAGATTCATTTTAGACACCTGACGAAAACAGGTCGATTTAAGTAAACTTGCATACATTTAAAATTACCTCGTTAAGCCGGGAAGTATTGGTTTTTTCTAAAATTTTTAAAAATTTGCTGAATAATTTTAATATTTTGTGGAATATAGGCTGACAATAGAAAAATAAGCTTTTGGTAGTAGACTATAAAATAGTGAAAGTAACTAAATGCAATTGGACTCTTGCTATAATAATCGGCTATAAAAAGAAGAAGTAAATGTTATTTAATTCGTTGTATAAAATGATCACCTGCTTTCAGAAAAAGTCATTTGTTTGGAATACTTTTAATTTTGGACCTTAATATTCTATTACTATAAGACACCAAATTACACTGGAAATACAAAAATAATTAAAAAAATGGGTAATCCATTTAAAAATAAAAAGTTGACACTGAAGATTCGAAATGGAACATCTTACAACGCGGCCGGGTACTTCTAGCAAACGCAGAATGTTATTTTGCTTTTGGGTTTCAAATTTTAAGCAGTTTGTCTCAATAGTTCTTGAGATAATTGGATTTTATGGATACACTCTATAACTAAAACAACAATAAAATCCTTAAGGTCAGATAGGACGATGGTTGCAACGCATGTAGGAATACGATTTAAAATAGACCATCCGTGACAGATAAAGTCTAAAAATGCTGGATGAGATTTTACTAGAAAAAAATCAATTACCTATGAACATTAATTAATGTAAAAATGAAACAATAAGTAAATATACAAGTTAAATTTACCCGAAAAAAGTTAGTACAGGGCCAATTAATAAGGATAAAACAGGCCATACTTATGTCTTCTTTCGAAAACAAAAGAGATACGACATAAAATTCACATTTTCCTAATTACTAACATTATTTATTGGGTCGTTCTGAAATGCGTCTCATTTTTGTTCGATACGTTTTAATTAAAATAAATCGTATTTGCTATTAGTAACAGCCGAATTAATGTAATCTTTTACCAGTATGTTTAAAGAGAAATAATAAACGCTCGACTTTAAAAATAATATATACTTTTTTTATTATGATTTAATTATTTATTTTATATATTATTATTTATAATTTATAGTGCAATAAAAAAAAAATATATATATATAAATATATTATATATATATATATATATATATATATATATATATATATATATATATATATATATATATATATATATATATATATATATATATATATATATATATATATATATATATATATATATATATATATATATATATATATATATATATATATATATATATATATATATATAAAAGTATTTTATTTCGTATCTCTTTTGTTTTAATTAAAATCATTTTTAAGTATTTTGAGATTCTACGTAAAAAAAACAATTTTAATATTACTTTTTTTTAATACAAGAGAAGCCATTCAAATAGCCCTGTGCAGTTCTTATTGGATAATTCTGTACAGGGTGTCCCAAATTTAATTCTCATAATTGGGATACGAGGTCGATTAAATGGAGGCAAAGTTGGGCAATTTGATGCTGATTAAAATACCACCTTAAAAGTTTAAAAATGTTAAATACTTCCGAAGATTTTTGAACAAATCCGAATATTCGCAATTTCATTTTTATTTCATTATGACCCTATTTAAATAGATATATCAAAATAAATTTTTCATTCTTGTGGCTACTTTTTCTGTTCTTCAAGATAATTTTATTAGATTTACACACCGACGTTTTGTCTTCGGCAAACTCCGCTTCTTTTCTGGTCGCTGATCACTGAAGTTCTGATATTCTTTAAATTGCACCTCGGCTTGCTCACCCAATTCCCTCTTTAAATCCAAATATTTTTTTCAAATACTTTCGGTTGTCTCCATTAGTCGACGCTGAATGTCTTTATCAATCTTTTTGGAACTAATGTTTTAAATTATCAAGGTATAGGTTTTAATAAAATATCCCTATTGTTTTCAGCAATAGCCTCGCCCTCCTTTATTTTAAATAACGGTACCGTTTTTCAAATAACAGCACTGTATTTCCAAATAACAGCACTGTATTTCCAAATAACAGCACTGTATTTCCAAATAACAGCCCTGTATTTTCAAATAACGGCACTGTATTTCCAAATAACAGCACTGTATTTCCAAATAACAGCACTGTATTTCCAAATAACAGCCCTGTATTTTCAAATAACGGCACTGTATTTCCAAATAACAGCACTGTATTTCCAAATAACAGCACTGTATTTCCAAATAACATAATCAACTTTGTTTGTTTTAATATGGGGCCCTGAATCTTTGATTACGTATTTAAAGAGCTTCTAAGATCCAAAAATCAATGATATATTCGAAAAAAATTATATTAATGGCAAATTCCATAAGAAACCATTCGTTAGAAAAAGACAGAAAATTGATTTTTGATCGGAAATTATTAAAATGATTTTTCTGAATAAGTGTGATACATCATTAGTTTTGGGATCCTTAAAGCTCTTGAAATACGTAATAGAAAACCCAGGGTCGTATTTAAAAAAAAACAAAATTGATGATGGCAGCTCGAAGACAAAACGTGTGTAAATCTAATAACACTGTCTTGTAGAACAGAAAAAGCAGTGAACATGTAAAATTTATTTTGTTATATATATTCGGTTCCTTTCAAAAATCTTTAAAAAAATTTTAAGGTAACATTTTGATCAACATCAAATTGCGCAACTTTGCCTCTATTAAATTGACCCCGTATCTCTTTAAGTTTTCGAGATCCCAATGATAAGAATTGAATTTGGGACACCTCGTACACGCATTTTTCAAATAACCTATAAATGAAGTCTTTAAACTTAGCCTGAACAAGTTCTGGCTGATATTAAAAGATTTTTACTACAAATTCCTATAATTTTTCAAAATACCTCTAAAACCATCAATGAAACCATGATTTAATGACTTGCCTTTAAAGCACCTTATGAGCCTTCTTATTAGACCCACAAAAGAAGTCTAAAATTCCATTCAATTTTAATAATTGCACTACCTACCTGCTAATTATTTCCACAAATCGACATCTTTCATTTTTCGGACCGAAAGTGTGTCTCTAATATCACTTTTGTTTCTTTTTATGCTTGAAAGCCACCATAATGTGTATTATAGGTGCTACAGGAAATGATCTTAATGTATTTTTAAGTATAACCTTATTTTTTCAACCTAAAACACCTTAAAATAACAGACTGTGACGTGTTAGTCTTTACCATTTTTTAAAAGTATGGAAGTGGATGATCCGTTAAGTTTCAGAGTATACAAGGTGAACTAAATATTTTGTTTGTCAAACATGAAAATTATGTGGAATTTTTTATACTTACAAGTGACATTTTAACTGTAATTTAGCTTTTTTTTACTTAGGACAGCCTCGGCTTGTGTATGGAGTTTTGCAGTAACTCAGAGACCTTAAAATAACAGACTGTGACGTAAGATGGTGACGTATTAGTTTTAGCACTTTTTAAAACGGTCAGAAGTAAATTTTCCGTTTTAGAGTATACAAGATGATATACATACAGTGGGTTGGTAACTCGGGAACCATTAGAGCTACAGAGTTGGTTAAATTAGGAAAGTTTTAGACAATTTATTTGCAAAATTAAATCTGCTTTCAGATTTTATTAATCTTTTATGGTTTTTGAGATAGTTAAGAAAAACCAAAATGGTGCATACTTTTGCCTGTAGCTCGCAAACTACCAATTTTACGGTTTTTAGATTACTGCAAAGAGCTCTTCAAGAGCTTTTTATGGATGTATCACAAGTCTAGGGTTTCAGATTTCTTAAGCTCTAAAAACAATAATTTTTGTTTATTTGATAGTAGGCTTAGACCAGACTGCGTAATGGCCGCCCCCTTTTATAAAAAACAAATGATACGCATCTTATAATTTAAATCATTTAAATGTCAAAATTAGCGTGCATCTTATTTCTCGTTTAGAAACGCCTTCAACAAAAAATCAAGTTTTGATTATTTTAAGTATTTACAATAATGGCTCTTAATTATTCCAATGATAAAAGGTGGATATGCTAGAAATTTATTTTAAATCTAGAAGCTGCAGCACTTGCATACGAAGAACAATTTCCGGAGCGGCAACCACCTAACGAAAAACATTTTAGATTTTTAGTTACGACATTGTTAGCCTATGGATCTTTTGTAAAACCGAATCCCAAAACTTATACAAAAAATAATGAAGCAGGAGAGGCGATTATAATGGAAAACGTTATAGATGATCCCACAACATCGGTTAGAAAAAAGGAAGAACAGACAACAATTCCTAAGTCATCTGTGCATCGGTCTTTAAAAAAACACCGTTTTCATCCATACAAACCACGTATTGTCCAGGGTCTTCAGGGGAATGATTTCAATAGACGAATCACCTTTAGTCAATGGTTTATTACTAAATGTCAACAGATAGTCAATTTCCAATCCAAGGTTCTCTGGACAGACGAAACCCTGTTTATAAATTGTGGAATTTTTAGTAGGCACAACTATCACTGCTGGGATACAGAAAATCCACATAATTTAGAAGAAAGACGGCTACAAACAAGGTTTGGCTTTAATGTCTGGTGTGGCATCATAGGTAATTTAAAATGCACCTTTAATTTACGTCTCACAATTAGATAAAACATTTATTTTTCTGTTTTAAACAACCGTTTAATTGGACCATTTATTTTTGAAGAAACTTTGAATGGAGATAGGTATTTGCTACTCCTGCAAGAACAGATTTTACTGGCCATTAGAAATACAGTTCCGCCAAATGAAATAAATAATTTGTGGTTCCAGCAAGACGGATGTCCAGCGCACAGACTAGACTATCCATTCGATACCGGTATAAAGGATTTGTTGTTGTGTCCTTTTGAATTGCATTCAAAGTTAGCGTAATATAGATTTCGTAACACTCTTAAATATGCTTTAAATCCATCCCACCGTAATCCAAGTATACTTTAATATTAATGCTAAACGGGAATTCCGTCTCCGTCAAGCAAGAAAAATGCAGCAATTCTGCGACTTGTGTCATTTGCTTGCCAACAAAACCTTTTTTAAATCAATAAAATACTGAAATGTCACCTAGTAAAATGTCATATTTGCCGGAAGAGGCAGAATATTCGTTGTGCCGTAGCGTCGCATGCAGTGGCTGCATATCACGCGGACAGAGACTAAAACATTCTCTCTTTAACTATTTAGCTCTTTTATTTAATTAGAATTTATTTTTTTATCAATTCCAATAATTGTTAACAATAAATAATATCAACAAGTTTTTTTCAGTATCTGATCCTTTCAAAGAAAATACATTCTCATTAAATAGTTTCTTTGACTATTCAAAACTTATATTTTGTTAGTCAAAAATAACCTACTCAACCATGGCTTTGTTCTTAAAACTAATCATAAATAAAATCATAAAAGTATGATTTATATCTTCCTTCCTCTTATAAAATTTTTACACAGCTGTACCACTGCATCCTTTATTTACATGCTGCATCCTGAACGTACTAAACTTACTCGACAAATCCGTTTGTGATTATCATTGCTGATTATTTCTCGGTTCGACAAAGACTGATGTATAAATGATTTAGATTTGTGCTTGAGTACCTAAAGGCAGTGACGTAGTATGTACGAAAAATGATTGCAATTTTTTTTTCTCCACTGCTTGGTTAAGACTGTTTGTAATTTGAAAAGTTTGGTTGACTTTTTGCGATTTTTGAACTATTTTTCACATTTGACATTTTAAAGAGATATATTTTTGCGATTTTTAATTGAATAGATCCATCGTTTGGCTCCAGGCTACAGAAAATTATTCAGACATTAACAACGCCAACGGGTCCTAAATCCTTTTTCTTAGGTACATATAGGTAGTCGAAAGTGAAAAACAATTGCACAATTAATACAATTTTAAAAAAACTTTTTTAAAAATATTTATGAATTACTGTAATTTTACGGCATTTGCCCAGCAAAATTAGCTAATATAAATTATCTTCTTGCAGTTCTCCTTAGGGCAACTTGAAATGTTACCTATGCATCCTATTAAAGTTGATTTAAAGAAGCTCCGAACATCTCTTAGTTTATCCCCAGATATTTCAAACCGTGGAACCAGCAAAAGTCTTTTTACTCCTCTCCTAACTCAAGCATATAAATTAGTACAAATAACAAATATACAGGTAGAGATATATATATATATATATATATATATATATATATATATATATATATATATATATATATATATATAGATAAATATATATATATATATATATATATATATATATATATATATATATATATATATATATATATATATATACAGTATGTCCACGGAAAAGGTGTATTATAAAACTTTTTATTTTCTTGATTTTATCGAAAAAGCTACTCTTGACTCTTTGATAAAAAATTTTGCTACTTTCAAAAGTAAGATTGGGATAGAAACATTTAACATATTTTATACGCGGTGTTCAGAAACTGAAAAAACTTCTAAAATGGTACAAGAGTAAAGTGTATTTTAAGAAGATATGGAAATAAGTTACTAGTTGTTCAAAAGGTGGTCTCTAATACTGCACCCACTTTTATCTTTTGTAATTAGATTTATTTTTTAATATCAATTTAAATTTTTAATATCATGCTTTATTATCCAATTTTTTTGCTGTACAAGTAAGCATTTAGAGCTGACGATACTGTGGCTAATAAATTATAAAAGCGAAGTGTCAATAAAGCTTGTCACTATCAACGCCTACTAGTACAAAAATTTGGAATTAGTTAATCAGATAATGAAATTTTAATCTCAAATAAATTAAAAGTGGGTCAGATTTTTTTGAAAATTGGTATTATAGGAGACTACCTTACGTTTGAACAACTTTTTTTTGTAACTTATTTCCATATCTTTGCAAATAAATGCACTTTACTCTTGTACCATTTTAGTTTTTCAATTTTCTGAACAATCAGCGTATGTGATATTAAATGTTTCTATCCCAATCACTTAAGAAGTAGCAAAAATGTTTATCACAAGTAACTTTTTTCGATAAAATTAAAAAATAAAAGAAGTTTTTCCTATTCAAAGACCTTTTCCGTGGAGACCATCGTCCACGGAAAAGGTTTTTTATTTTAAATTCGTATCAAAAAGCTCAATTGAAAAAAATGCTTCTTTATGAAGATTGGGATAAAAAAGACATTTTTAACAAATTTTATGTTACGGTAATTAGAAATTGAAAAACTTAAATGGTTCAAGAGTCAAGTGCATTTATTTGAGAAGATATGGAAATAAGTTACTAGTAAAGTTGTTCAAAAGTAAAAGATAGTTCCTAACATCAATTTTTAAAAAATCGGCCTGCTTTATTAATTTGTGATAAAAATTATTTTAATATTAATTAACTAATTCCAAATTAACAACTCATATTATTGTACTAGGTTGATAGTGACAAGCTTTATTGACACTCTTCGCTTTTATAATTCATTACCCTCAGTTACGTCAGCTTTAGATGCTTACTTAACAGCAAAAATTTAATAAAATTGATATTAAAAATTTAATTGATATTTAAAATGAATTTTTCTCACAAACAAAATAAAAGTAGGCCGATTTTTTCGAAAATTGGTATTAGAGACTACCTTTGAATTTTGAATCACTTTTCCTAGTAACTTATTTCCATATCTTCACATAAATGTACTTTACTTCTTGTATCATTTTAAGTTTTTTCAGTATATATATATATATATATATATATATATATATATATATATATATATATATATATATATATATATATATATATATATATATATATATATATATATATATATATATATATATATATATATATATATATATATATATATATATATATATATATATATATATATATATATATAATATACAATAAAATAAAATGGGGCGTGTTTAAACACTGGACACAGGGGTAGTTTTTAGTTGCGCATTTTTTCAGTAAACGTATATGGGGTTTGTGTCATGTACATCAGGGGCCCAAACCTTTCTCCAATTTGCAACGCCCTGTATATCAGACCTTTTTTGGGATTATTCAGAACATTCTAGATATTTATGTAAATGTCCTATATTTTTAACTGTTTCGGAAATATTAGGTGCTTTTTTGGGCTTCCCAAAATTTTAAGGTTCCGCATAAAACCACTAGAGGGCCTTGGGAACAAGCGCAAGAGAGAACCCAAGAATGGGTATAGCTCCCTCCCCTCTCTCTTATTGGCGGTTATACAACTTTCCGCCAATTAATGAGCACGCGGAGCAAGAGAAAATGTTAAGGTTTATTCTTTTACTCTCTCGCACCCTTGCCCGTACAGCGAGAGCAAGGCTGCCTTTAGTGGGATATGCAAAAAAAGTAACCTCAAAAAAGCATGAAAGATAAAGATGCATTAAACCCTGAAAACGCTTAATATTTACGAAACAGTTGAAGATAGGTATAGGAATTGTACATAAAATATGTTAGAATGGTTTAAAAAAAACCCAAAATGAATAATTACGGTGTTGTTTTAAATTAAGAAAATTGATTTTGGCCACCGTCACATGACACATATATAAAATTTTAGTTGAAAATTTGCGCAAATAAAAATACCAATCCACATGTCCGAAGCATTTTTTGAATACGTCCCCATTTATTTAATTTTTAATTTATTATTTGGCTGATTCACACTGTATATATAAAATTTATAAAATTTATATATATATATATATATATATATATATATATATATATATATATATATATATATATATATATATATATATATAATATATTTTTTTTTTTTTGTATAACATATTTAATTACCATTCCGGTAAAACCCGATGTCGATTCTGTTAAGGGATTTCAGTACGGCATCAAAAGTAAGATTTTTACATCTTACTGAAAGGCAACGATGTTCCTAAGTAGACACTTGGTTTCTCTGTTGTTCGCTAAACCTGTTACAGCCCTATTGACAAGTCCTGTAAGGCAGGCGAAACGCGTCTGGGGGAGAGAGTGTCATAGTCAAAGCAAAGGAAAAGGGGTTTTCTGTTTTAACCCTTTTGTTTTAAAAAGGGGAACGTTTTTTTCGTATACACCAAGACAGTAGGAAATATTTTTTCCTATTTTTCCATATATATATCAAGAACGCCAAATTACCGTTAAATAATGTCTTAAGCAGAAAATTTTTCCCAAGTAGAAAATGTGACACTTTTCGTGTGACAGCGACACTAGAATCGCAGTGGGGATAAAAATAAATTAGCGCGTTAGTGAAGGTATTTGAGTTATATAATTTTGTTAGGGTATTTTTTAATATCTTTTATTCGATTTTTTGCATTTATCACAAAAACTGTAGTTTTGGACTTGTGTCACTTTTCTACCGGAGTAAGGATATGTATTTTGAACAAAAATGTTAAACAAAGTATATAAAATGTGTTTTTTTTTGGTTCTCTGGAATGCTACAAGGTAGTATTTTATTATGTGGATTGGCTAGTTATTACCCTGACTGTCTTTGTATACCTCCGCCACTGATCATAGTATTTAAACCCCTTTACGCACCTTGTATTTTGAATACGTCGGCCAACTTTGTGGGCCCAAGTCTATTTAAAAGGCTACAATAATGAGTTCGGCTAAGGGTAAAGGTGCATTTAACAATAGACTCACCCCTTTACTAGATCTTATTCTGAATGCATGTTTGCCAAATACGTGGGAACGAAGTGATGCGAGGATAACAAACACTTCAGTTGACGGTCTGCAAAACTAATCTTTGATAGGGTAGACTTGGAATGAGTCAGATTTCAATTAAACTTTAATTTGTCACATATGTAACTACTTCATGTGTTAATCAAGTTTGATATCTGAAACAAGTATGGATCAAAGCTATTACAAATGCTGTACTATTTTAAACAATAGGAATCAGTTGCTGAATTTCTAAGCCGCAAGTACAATAGCTATGTATTTTTAATTTTTAAAAGTTGTTTAAATTTTAATAAAAAGTTTAAACCCCAAAAGTACCCAAATTTTAAAGCATTTCAAATACTACACGGATAAAAAAGTGTTCAAATATTTATTTTAAAGAGCAGGAAAGTACTTAAGGTTCCAAGAAAGGACCATCCATTTTAAATGGATTTTTGGCGACCGGTGAAATTAAACCAAATTTAAATATCTTATTAGGGGCCTTAAAGGAAGTAGTTTTTATTATTGCACCCAAACTCTAAACCTACGGGGTGAGCCGCTAAAGCTAGGTAAAATTTATTTCTTGCTAATTTTTTTAAAAAATGGTTTGCTAATTTTTAAAATGTATTTTGATATAATATTAAACCTTTTAAATTTTCTGTGTATATTAACTTATTTTACTTATAAATGGCCCTTGGGTAAAATTAAAATACAGGGTAAATTTGAAAACCAATTGTTTAACGTTATATGAAAAATATTAATTGGTTTCCTAAGGAATCCGTAATATTAATATTAGAAAATAATAAAATAAGCCAAAATAACTGTACACATGAAGGGATTTTAAATAATCTTTTAACCGCAGAATATATTATAGGGTACTGCAAAAACAATACAGAAAAAACAATTTATACCTATTTTAAAAGTACTTTTAACTTGGTAAATAGAAATGATTTAAGCAATTTAACTATTTGAATAAATTGCTGACAAAAATATGAGTAAAATAAAACAAAATGATTTTAAAAAGATTGCATTTTGTATTTTATGGGAAGTAACTTAAAAAGCAAAAAGATGACCGAGGATAAATAGAAAACATTACTGAATGTTTATAATCAAATTCTCCATATAGTAGAACGGTCACTGAGGCAAATAAATCAGTATATACAAGATTCTGTATAATAGTATTTTAAGGATAAAAAAATAATATTAATTTTTCATAAATAAATATATAGGGACGTCATTATATAGAGATCATTTTTAATTGTATGTGGTAATTTACACAATCCTCAATATCTCGAAAACTGTAACAGCTATGAAAAATGTTGTATAATCAAAAATTAAGATTATTATTATATTTTTAATTTTACAAAAATTTTTAATTGGAAAAATATTAAAGTAAAAAGTTGAGTTATCACTTAAAATAGTCTTAAAAATTTGATTTTTTATTATTACTCAAAAAGCATTGAAGTTATACAAATAAACTATATAACTTAACTTAAAGACCTTGTAAGAATACATAATTTGTTTTAAATCAAATTTCCAATAGCGTTAATTGTTTTTGAGATATTACAAGTTAAAACAAAATTAATGATATTTTAGAAACTAGAGAGGATACAAAAAAATTAATATACCAAAAATAAAGCTTTCAAAATTGTCCATATAAAAAGTTTCATAAACATTTTTGATAAAATTAATAATTAAGGATATATAATCAAAAATTTGATTTTTATCAAATATTTTATTCCAAAATAGTAAAAAAATTATACATTCTTTTAATAATCGGATTTTTGTATTTTTTTTTTATTTAACAGATTTATTTTATTTATTTTAGTCCTATATTACCTAAAATTAAAAATACAATGTAATAAAAATATTACTTAGGATATAAAATATTATTTTTTGCATACCCCGTACTTTATTTTTATTTTATTTTTGTCAATGGGGTGGTTCTTAAGGGTTGCTAGGGTGTAGACAATAAAAAATTATTTAAAGTAGAGATAATAAACTGTAATACTAAAATTACCCAATATTTAAAAATTGGCAGTCATTAGATATTTTTTTATTTTTTTTTTTCAAAGGGGTAGTTTTAAGGGGTTGAAAAGTGGTAACTAATAATAATTTTATTTTATTGCTATGAATTTTTTCCAGTAAAACTGCAATTGTAATGTTACAAATCGTTAAATGATTTTTTTTCAATATTATTTTCATCAAAAGGGTAGTTTTTAAAGATTCTTAAGGGTTTATATTTTAAAATACACCAATTTTATATTGTACAATACGTTAGGATATTTATCCTTCAAAAATAAAAGACATTTGAATCGAAAAAAAGCCGAAAAACCTATAAAATCTATTTTTTTGATAAGGGGTGGTTTTTACCCCTTAAAAACAATTTGCACACCTTGCGACCATATAGATTTTGATATGGAGGGTAAGATAAGCTTAATTCCAAAATTTCAAAAAAATCGGTTTATATATAAAAAATTCGGAGGTATTACACTATTTTGAGCTTGACTGCCTGGACTAATAATAATATAGAGTACATAAATTAAAGTGTAAAAAACACCTTTTTGGTCCAAAAGAAATCCAAGTTGTTTGAAGTTGCTGTGGCTATGGTTTTTTTATGCAACATGATATTACTTAAAGATCTTGTTAAATCTATAACTGCATTTATCGCTGCTTCTTCTCCTGCTCTGAATTAGAGACTAGCTTCTGAAACTGAGTATTTTAGTGAAGGGTACAATTATCAGAAAAACTATAAATGTAATTAATCCTAATGGAAAAAAGATCGTTAAACTGAACTGGGCAACACTAGCATTAATTTGGTGAAGGCTAGAAGAGAGATCAGTTATATTAATAGAAATACGTCGATTAGGAAAAAAAACTAGAGAGTCAAAACAAAGTTAAGGCAAAACACCATAGAAGTTCCTTAAGAAGCACACCATGCCATACCGTGCCAAAAGCCTTATATGTTAGGGGCATCAATCTGGAATTCGCAAAAAACTTAGAGACTTGTTTCAGCTCCTTAAAACATATGAAAAAAGATCTACTATCGGTCTTTTGTGGGAGAATTAGTTTCTCATAGACAAGCTTGAATGGGTTTGTGTTTTGCACATATTTCAAAATTTATGAATTTTTCCCATATCTTTTAAGACACTAAAGAATAAAATATAGGTCTGTAATGAAAAATGTTTTGGCTCAACTCTTTGAAATGTGTTGTATACGTACGGCTTTTCATCTCACCGGAAAAAAGACCCTTCTTATAAAAAAACAGGCAAGCTAGGACAAGTGCAAGTTGAGAAGAATATTTTTTTAAACGACTGCTGGTCTGCCATTAAGCCCAAAGGATTTTTTTTCGTAAAATTAATATATTTGAGATTTCTAAATTGTTTTTACTTAAGTTTATTTTAAGGAATATCTGGTGTATTTACAAAAATGGCAAATTGCTTAATGATATTTTGTTGTTATATTACTTTTTTATTAAAATAAGTCCAGGAATAGCAATAAAAAGTATTAAGTTACTGCTGAAAAAACTTTCTTTTTTATAATTAACATTTAGATTCATTTTAGCTCAATCAAATCTTTTAACACAGAAAGTATCAAAATCTTCTTTTTGTTTTCTGTTTTTTACGTTTCTCAAATATTAGGGCAGCATCTCGAGCAGATGGGACGGAAATCAAAGTGCCTTCATAAATTTGACACCATCTTGCAAAAATTTCATATCGGAGCATCCTTAAATATGACTCTTTTTGATTTATACTTTCTTATATTTCTCAGCTTATAGTGATAAATGCAAGTTGCGATTTCCAGCCAACAAAATTGTGTCACATAATATACTTTGGTTTATGAGCTTTGGTGTATATTTCATCTGTATTTTAGATTCGGAAGTATATGAGAATATTTTATGGGATTCTCCTGAAATATATGGTTATTTATTCAGTTTATCAAAGACACTACACGTTTAATAAAAATATATATTTTGTATAAATCTAGTTTTGCAACCTAAAGTTGAAAAGAATTATTTGGTATATTTTTAAGAAAAATATTTTATATGAAATAAGATATTTACTGGATATTTCATAAAGGCCTGTGAAAAGTCTAAGTATGTGTGTTGTGTCCTTAAATGGTATAACTAGTTTCCTTTTAAACCAACGCATATAATTTTTTATAAATATTCTGACTTTTAACTTTCACCTATAAGTTGCTGGGGTACCCCAGGGCTCAGTACTGGCACCAACCATATTTCATCTTCACATTAACGACAGTCTCTCTTTCACGATCCAGTCCATAGCATAGGTTTATACAGGTATCCCATTTACGGGCTGTTTAATAATAAATATTAAATTAGGACACCAAAAACTTTAGTTTTTTAACATGAAATCACAATCAAGTTTGCTGTCGAGTTCTTTTCTTCGCCCATATTAACATTAATTATATTACTTAAGAAGGGCCACAATATGCCATAATTGTAAAAATAAAATAACTTACTTGGCAGACTAATACACGGATTAAAAATAAAATAACTATATAACTTTCTTAAAAATTACATAAATAACTTGTCAACAAGAGATTTGATCTGTGTATTAAATTCCCCAAAGAGCACGCATACAAAAACAAACAAGTAAGTTTTCTTTTATATTACGATATAAAATCCGTTAATTCTTTATAATTTTAAAAACAGTCACAGAGCCTCTGTTTGCGAGACTAGAAGAAAAAATAAGTAAATAAAATATAAAATAAAAATAGTTATATTAAGATTACGGTATTATAAAGAAAAGTAAAATAATTCGACTTCCAAAAGACCATGTAATGTTTGCAGAATTACGAGAAACACAAATTATTCTGAAAACTATAACCCCTATACAAAAACTTTAAAATGCTTTAAAACATGCTTGCGTTCAAGCAGTTACCTTATTCAAACAAGCCAGTAAAAAACTTTCAGCTATTATTTCCTAAGAACCACATTTAATGAATCAAGGTAGCGATTTAAAAAAAAATCTTTAGGTAGCAAGTTAAAAATTTGCCGATGACAGATGTCAAGTCTTAAAGGTGTTTTTTATCCACAGGATATTTTTTTTTTCAAGCAGCACAAAATACTACTTTTCCGCAGACATTTTAGTTTGGAAAATTCATATTGGCCGCACGGCGTGCATTTTTTTTCGCACGGGGTTCTGAAAAGTAGTATTTTCCGCACGCTTGTAGAAAAAGTTTTGATCCTAACTCTTACGAGAAGTATGTTCCCGCAATTAACTGCTAACCCGAATAATTGCAGTCGCGATAATAACTATTCCAAAACTGGATTAAGATTACAAAATAATGTCACTAATAAACATTCTTGCCCCTTTATCTTCGAAAATTAATAATTCTATATTTTGAGGTAAGGGACCATCCATAAATAACATTAGACGAATTTCAGGATTTTTTAACCCGCTTCCCCCCTCCCCCTCCCTCTCGTCCTTGTCACAACTCGTCACATTTGTGAGACTCCCTCCCCCTTAGGTGATATAAATAATAAGCATATAGAAAGAGTTAGTACAATTCCTACGGTTTTCGCATACATTTAAGTTTTGCGTTTTAATAATTTAGATTTTAACATGTGACGTCACAAAGCTGATGACCCCCCCATACCCCTTGTCACACAATGTCACAATCCTCTACACCCCTTCCTCCTCCCGTAAGGTGTGACGTAATTTATGGATGGCCCTTAAACAATTTAGTATAAGCAAAATACTCTTTTTTGTTTTTAAATGTGTTATTGAAACGATATTTAAAAAGCAGGTTTTTTTTTAATTTTTGTAACATAATTAGTTTATACAAAGCCTACTGATATACTTAAAAACAGGCCCTAAGCGCAGTTACCAGATGGACGAGAAAGGAGGGACTAAACATAAACCCTTCTAAATCAGCCATAGTTGCCTTTACCAAAAAGAGAAATCTAGAGGGCTTAGGACCCCTGATCCTACGAGGTGAAACAATCAAGATTGTGGAAGGGGTAAGATATTTAGGTGTTATCCTAGACTTACCTGGAACCATAATCATCAGAAAATAAGAAAGAAAGCGGAGATGACTCTTATGTTAATCAAACGCGCTCATGGGAAAATTGGTTATAAACCATAGTGGTAAGGCCTATAATAACATACGCATCACTAGTATGGTGGACAAAAATGCGACAAAGAACTACTGTTACAAAACTGGCCAAGGTACAGAGACTGGCTTGCTTAGCTATAAGAGGAGCGTTTAAAACAACCCCAACAGCAGCCATGGAGTGTCTCTTAGACCTTCCACCACTTAACCTCATAGTGATGGGAGAGGCAAGAATGAGCTACTTCCGACTGCAACCGAAACCAACTGGTGTCTACGCTAGTTTGGGACACAGCAACATAAAAAGTCAGGTTGACGGCAACATTCTGGATGAAAGAATAGACCAGATGATTCCTCAATACTCATTCAACAAAAACTTCGAGGTAAAAATTCCAGATCGAAGTGATTGGCAGCAACCCGATCTCCCAGGCACTGTTGGAGACATCATCTGGTATTCGGTTGGTTCCAAAACCGAGCAGGGAACTGGAGCGGGCGTGTACAGTGAAAATGAGGAATTCACAATTTTCCATTCCACTAGGAACACACAGTTCTGTATTTCAAACGGAAATATATGCTTTACTGCACTGTGCAAAAGAAAATAACAGGAGGGCTTATAAAAACAAGCGGATCTGCATAATAACAGACAGCCAAGTGTCACTAGGGGCACTTGGCTGTCTGTCCCACAGACCTGGGAGAACGCAACAGAGTAACTCTCTTGTGGGTACCAGGACATTCGGGGATAGAAGGCAACGAAAAAGCGGATGAGCTAGCTACACAGGGATCATCCACTTTATACTTTGGGGCAGAACCTGCCCTTGGAGGGACCAAAACCACAGCACGAGGGCAAACCAGAGAATGGATCCGAAACAAACACGAAGAATACTGGGAAAACCTCAGTAGAATAAGACATGGAAAAAGCTTCATAAGAGGCCCATCCAAAAAAACGAAGGAAGAACAACTCTGACAAAGTAGGAAAAGACTTCGCATAACAGTAGGGATGTTAACAGGGCATGATAACCTAAGAGGACACCTACACAAGATAGGCTCATACAATAGGGAACCAAGTTGCAGAATGTGCGACGAGGGCGAAGAAGCAGCCTACCATATCCTGTGCAAATCTAAAGCATTGAATCACAAAAGACAGGCATTATTTGGGCAACCGGAAATAAGCCCACAAGAATAGATCAACCAACCAGTCTCGGGGTTATACAGACTTGTAGAAGGAACAAGACTAATGGGAGGATTGATATTAAAGACAATGGGAGATTAGGCACAAAAAGCCCATGAGGCTGCGCTGCCTCCGGTAGTTAATTAGGATGGCTCCCAGGGAAGAAGAAGAAGAAGAAGAAGAAGAAGAAGATATACTTAAAAGATTATTTTTGTTGTTTGGTTGTAGCCGAAAAAAAATATTTAAATAAAATAAGGATTTTTACACTTATCTATGACGACGGAGTTTCAAGATCGCATATGCTAGTACTTCGATAAATAAATAGTATTAAGGACATGTCATATTTTTTCTCCATAAGGATATACGTTTATTGGTGAAAATTAATATAAAATAAGACGTTAAAACCTTATTTGCGGCAATAAATTATTTTTTAATGCATTAATTAAATTAATAAATTTTTAAAAGTAAAAACTTGATTTCTCTTCACTGTCCATACCAACTTTTCCACTAAATTTAAAAAAAAGAAAGCGTATAAATATTAAAAACTAAACATTTTACCTGTGTACCAACCTATTAAAATAAAAAAATATATATAAAAAAAACTTGTTAATATTTTAACAAATTAGAACACATCCAACGTTTAAACGGTCGATATTACTTCGCTCGACCTTAGCACGAAATGGTTTTTCCTTTCCAAAGTTAAATTAACAATTTTGATGCAAAATTCAAGATAAATTTACAGTGTTGACTTAGTTATGATTTATTAATAAAACAATTGGAGGCTAACAAGTTTAAACTTTATTTTTAGTTTTAGTGGTGTTTCCGTTAAATTTATATGCATGGTTGGCCTCTGCTGGTATTAAAACTTTACATGTTTCATTTTAGAATTAAAAATATCACGTAGTAATTTTTAGAAATAGTTTGACATAATTATTTTTTACCTAAATTTATTTAAAAGAAATTATCAAATATACAGGAAAAATTGAGAAATAAAACAATTATGTTGATAAGTAGGAATACATATCGCCACTCCGGAAAAAAGTGACACAAGTCCAAAAACGTAATTTTTGTGTTATATGATATGCGAAAAAATCAAATAAAATGTGACAAAGAATACACTTGAAAAGATAAATAACTAAAGAGTCCATTTGCGCCGCGAAAACTGGATCCAATTTGGGGTTCGGGGCATAATGTTTTTCTCAAAAACAATATAAGTTATCGATAATTTTCAAAAACTATATGAAAGCCAACACTTAAATCTAGGCTTCTGCTGTAATAGTTTTTTAAATTTGGATTTAGTTTTTAATATTTCCTTGAGTGAATGTCACCCTAAAATCGGTTATGTTTAGATACTATTTTCTCTTAACTCGACTCATATTTTAAAAATCCGTAACAGCAGAGGCATAGATTATTTCCTTACCTTTAATATGGTGTATAATTTATGTCATTTAACTAAAAAAAGTTACCGAAAACGGTATCTCCTGTAAGCTTGCAATCGGAAACAACATCGCATCGATACACCGAATTTTGAAGAACCTAAATAAAATATATTTTTAATGCGGCTATACGAAAATTGTGGTAGTGAGAGATTGTTAGTCTCCGCCCACCGTCTTCGCGTCCTTCCGCCCGACCCCTAAGGTGTAGCGTAAATGCACTCTTAAATATCTGGAATCCGCCAATAATGCGCTAATATTCTTTTTCATGACTAGGGACCGGACATCGATAAAAAACCATTACAATTTCGAGCTTAAAATGATATAGAATATACCAAATAAAAATGCAATAAATAATTTAATTTCCATTGGTATTTATGGTGTTTATTTAGTATTTTTATTCGGTGTGATTTCTTGTAGAATAATACAAAAGACCTGGCAATAGTAAAAAATTTAGAAGAGTTTTTGCAACAACAAAATAATTAAGCTATGATATTTTATAATGCTTTTATATAAATTATATGAAATAAACTAAAATTAAAATAGACTTTTTGTCTATATAAATTTATAAATATTTGATTGCACCTCTATTAGGGTTCATATTTATGCAATTAACCCCACAAACATGGTTTTGTTGGTGAAAATGCAACTCTCCAAGTGCAGTACGAAAACTCTTCGGGCCTATTTGTTGTGAACTCGTAAAAACCAGTTCCGTTACTTTGGGTAAATCACAGGGTAAATCATATTATATTTGTGCCAAAATAATTTGTTATATTTTAAAGGTGTAAGTCCTTAAGAAAAAAATAAATAATGAGTACAAGTAAAAAAAATGAAGTTTGGAGGTTCCATATTCTACTTTTTTTTTTGAAAGTAAAACAGGTGTTTTTTTTAACCGAAAGTACGAAGGCTGTGGCCCAAGAACTAACGTATCGTGGGTTCTTAAGGTGTGGTAGAGGAAGTTTGTTCACACGGGACTTAAATATTTGGAGACTGGAAGAAGAAAGAAAAACCTTTTTGCGGGTAGCGTTTCCAAGTCTGAAAAAAACTCTAGGGATGAACGAACTACAAAAGCAGAAAGTTCAGGGCCTCTCTAGTTGAACTGTAAAAGGATGCATTAAATGCACCAAGTGTTGCCCGTTGGGGAGTTGTAAAAAGGAGGTATTATACCGCCAACCTCTAAAGGAAAAGCCGTAAAATACCTAAAGAAGAGCGATAGATTCCTACAGCTCGTCGGTGGGCAAAAAGGACGAAGCTTTTCTGTGAGCGTGAGATTATTTACAAGACTATTCTCTGAATGAGTTGTAGGAGACGCCATTCCACAGACAAAAAGAACAATATTCTAAAGGGTCTAATTTGGGATACAAAGAATACAGAGTTTAAATTTGGGAACGCATCCCCTTTTCCTGGGGCCTCAACTTTCCCACTGTCGTCATCGGAAGAATCCCTTGATCCTGGTAGTTCAGGATCAGAAATATTTAAGATATTGTAGTTCATCCCCCGGTTAATTGCCTTTTTGCAATGGTTTTCGGATCGTAAATGTGTTTTGTCAGCCATATTTTATTTTAAATAAAATTGTTTATATTTTATTTGTATTGAGTTATTTTTCAATTTATGATTATATAAATTAGGGTTAGTATATATGTTTTGCTGACTAACTTCCGTTTTAAAAGTAACGAAAATTAAAGTCAGTTGTTAGTTATAATATATTATTATGTTATGTATACTTTTTGGTTCAAAGAGAAATCCAAACTTTTTTGAAGCTGCTGAGGCTATGGTGAATGTAGGTACCAATTAAGGTCTTCTTATAATAAATGACTCTTTGTTTTTGCAAAACTTTGTCGCTCATATGTACCTGATGACATTGAGATTTTTTTCGCGACGGAACCTATGCCTTTTTTTGGGGCATTAAACTGAACAAGATTTTGGCGCCCCAACCAAGGAAAAAGTTTAAGGCTTTGTGAGAGAGACATCCGCATTGACCTACGCTTGGTTTTTCAAATCTGGCTTATTGACTTGCCTAAGAAAATAGTGCAGTAGGAGTTTGGTGCAGAATTTGTAATTATTAATTTATTTGTACAAAAACCATATCAAATTAAGCGAATGTTAAAGGTCCACAACATTTAAAAATAAAGCAAAGTTTTCCGGGCCATCCAAAAATTTCAGAACGAGAAAAATTATGAATAAAATGCCGACTTCTGAATGGATTTTGTAAAAGCATTGAAGCTGATATTCTTCTTAAAAATAAAAAAGCCAGACCAATTTGCAGAAAATATGTTGATAAGGTCTATTTAAAAACTATGGACAAAATACAACACAATCTGGAAGGAAAAAAGTTATTTTACTTATTGATACTTTGGTTATCGAGGAAAAAAAGTTTTTCTTAAACCTTACAATTTAAAGGTATGTGTCTTAATGTCGCATTACCGCCACAACCTGCTATTACAAGGGAAATATGGCATATCAGCAGTTAAACATATTACCATATAAATTATAATGTGGTAAAAATGTTATCGAAAGTTTTTCAAGATGATGCTTTTAGTGTGAAAAAAGTAAAGAAAGTTTAAAGACCAAATTTTATATTTGATTTAAAATATATTTTTTGAAAATTTTGGATATCTTCCGAATTTTGAATTTTATTTGAACAGTTATAAACACAAAAAGCCCCTTTTTGTGCCTTTTTCATGTATTTCAAATCACTATAAACAAGGTTAAATCTGTTCCTAATGAAATTGGTGACAAATTAAAATTGTATGTACAAAAATCTTGGAAAAAATCCAGGATTTTTTAAAATAAAAAAATAATTTTTTAAGCACTACAAACAAAAAAAATAAAATAAAATTTAAAACACTCCTGTTATGTTTTTATTTCACATTTTTAAATTTTTATATTTAAAATCTCCAATACCCCCCCAATGAATTTACCAGACAAAAAAAGTATAGGGGGAAAAGCTGGGTTTCCCAAATCCCCTATTCGTTAAAAACATTCCAAAATTCCGTTGGGGGGAAAAAAACATTTGTTGACAAAATTTGACTACTTAAAAAAAAAATTTGACGATATTTATATGAGAATTTTTTTAAAAATTGAAAACATCTGGTTTGAAATTTTTTAAATTAATTAAACCCTACCGGTTAATGTGTAAGACGAAAACCAAATAGCTCTAAAAGTGACCCCATTTGGTTTTTTTTTTTTAAGAACAATGACCCAAGTAAAAAAAATTATATATTTTTTAACCCAAAATTTAAATTATTTAAAATTTATATTATAACCAATAGAACCACCATTTCTTATTCAAAAAAAATCTTTAATAAATATTTTTACGATTATAAGGAATCCAGTAACTGAAGACATAAAAGTACACAAAGCTGTAAATAAATCTGTACAGTTTTCATTTGTGGCGCAATTCTTGGGTCTTCCGGTCTTTTGATTGGCCCCCTCAAAGTCCCCAAAACAGTTATATCTGGAAAATTCCCCAAAATTGGAATTCGTTTTGGAAAAAATAAAATCCCCCGATGTCTCAAAAATTTTTTTTTTCCCCTTTTTGCAACACCAATTTTTTCGCAAAAGGCCTCGAAAAAAACCCTAATATTGCACACTGGTTATATGAGTTGTAGTAGTAGTTTTTACTAAAAAAAGCAGATGGGCAAAACAATTTTTTATCAAAAGCAAGAAAAAAAGGTGAAGGGGAAAATTTTTGGGGGCTTTAACACTTGCTAAGGTCTCATTAT
>JAHBCN010003667.1:0-72194 GCA_019359885.1 Listronotus oregonensis | reverse complement strand
TATTTCAATAGTCTGCCGTTCTGACGTCACGACAGCCACTTTTGAATATTCAAAAAAAAATTAATTTTGAAGAATCTTAACAAATTTGAAACTTATATATATTTATCAAACTATTTTAAATTTATATTAATTTTGTGAATGTTTCTGTAGTTACAAAAACCCTGGCAGACAGTGCACATACTCGTCCAGCGCGTACAGGACAAAATCAGGTAACTTTTTAATAGTATATATTTACAAGTTTGCCGTTTAATTCTTGCGTATAGATCTCTACCGTAATCAGCACAATTTTAGCGGTTTCTGACGTCGTATTCACTTTGAATAACTCCCGAAAAAGTTTACTGTTGATGTTGCATGATATTTATTAAGCTATTTGGGTTATATTAATTTTGGCAGACATTTTTTCAGTTTACAAAAAAGCTGTAAGACAAAGGTATCCTTTCGTCCACCCATTTTATTACTTTCAAATAAATTTAAAAAAACTTTATGAGTATACATCTTCAAACACATTTACCTAAAGATGGTTGATATAACGGTTCCTTAGCATTGCGCAGTAACAAGAAATTCCACAATTTTCTTTGTGCTGCAGCGCGGCGCGATGAAGCCATAACCGACACTGTACCGTCGTCGTTTGGTATTAACCCATTTAAGCTACGAATTATATGTTTTTAACCAAATGTATATTTTCAAAGTTTGAAAAATGAAGTAAAGACATAGTTAATAGTTTTTATTTGACGTGATGAACATGGTACATACATGTGATATAAGTGCTGGAAGTCTGGGACCAGATCTGCTATTCTGTTCCGCAAGCCCTGGGCCTTTTCCCGTATCTCCCTGCCTGCTGCTGCAGCGGACAATTTGTTTCTACTTCACAGCATTGGCCTTTTATAAACTTTTAAGCTTCCTTGCCCTTGGTTTAGTTTATATAAATTTAAATTCCAAAACATGAAAAAATAATAATGACGTAAAATGTTTTTCACTGTTGCTAATTTGCAAAATGTGCTTTTGCCTTTTTGTCAAATTACTGTTGATACGACTTTGAAAATTAATACTTATAATAATAGTCATAAGACAAAGGGTTTAAAACACATTAGGGTTATTTTTTATATAGGTATTTTTAAATAAAAAAAAGAACCCAGAACTGTAATCAAAAAAACTTTGTAGACTATAAATTCATTGTTCTCTAGAATCTTTAAAAATTTCGATTTGAGATTACGAAGCAATTTTAGTTTAAAACAATACGATAGGTAATTAATTGTTTCGCAACAAAAGCGGTTTCACCCGACTTATTACTCCACTATACAAATAAATTTTATTGTTTACCGTTCTTAAATTTAATGATTAAAATTTTATAAAATTTTTTATTATTTTTATTTTTAAACCCTAACGTCTTTCTATATATTTTTTTTTTAAATTCACATTAACCTAACTAAATTAACTCCAGGTTTTATCAGTCTTTAAGTTGTATGGTAGATGATATTGCTCTTTAAATAAAAGTAATACAAAATTTTAATTTGGTTCAATGAATGCCCAGGTCGCTGTATCTAAATATTACAATACTATCTGATTACCGTTTCCCAAAATATAACAAAAACTCGATATCAAGGTGTAAAATTTTGATGCTCACGATTTTAATGGGTGAGAATTTAAGCTCAAAATAAGTCGAAAAATTTATATGACATGGGTCAAAACGACAGATTTGTCCCAAACGATGAAGGTTATTTCTGAAAGCCTTAAATAAACTTTTGTCTTTCCATCAGTAGATTCATTTGCTCATAAAATAATGTTTACTAAGGTTTTAAATATTTTGTCTAAAAAAAAAAAAAATGAAATAATTTTTCAATAATTTTTTCCCAGCTAAAATTTAAAAACAATTGGCAACAGAGCTACGAAGTTCTGTGCGTAAAGTAAAGTCAGTTGTACGTTGTGCCATCGGCCCGGCCGCGATATATATTTTGTATTTTTGTATGGGGAAAAAATGCCGATATGTTTAAGTTTAAAGAAACCGTAGTGCAAAGAGTTATAAAAACGGAATGTTTGAACTGGGAAATCTTATTTTTTTGCAAAATAAAAAAGTGCTGCTTTAAAAAATAATTTGTGTTCTTAAATGGATATTAACTTGTGGTTAAAGTGTTTCCAAAAAAAAAAACCAAAACCCAAAAATTTCTTGGGTTTTTTTAAATTTAGTCCCATTAATATCAAATAAATTACAGGAAGTATTGTTATTATTTTTATGTAAATGTAATTTTTCTTTCAACGCAACCTTCGACGTTCGACTCGCTACGATGGGGAACCCGGGGGCGGTTTTTGGCAACGTTTTTAAACTTTGAAAGGCCATATTTCAACATAAGTTTGTTTTTATGTTCTTGGCTTTTCATTGTTTGGAGCTCCACTATCGCCCATTAAAATCGTAGCATCATACTTTTAAACCCTGTATACCTTCATGAACAAAGTAGTTTAAAAAAGTGTATCTCGTTTTAAAACTTGATACCGTTTTTGTCGTAAAGATATTTGGACTAAATTGTCTCGTTTAATATAAGTGGCTTAAAAAAACCATATCAATTTCAATAAATAAGACCCCAAAAAATTAGGTCAAAAAACAAAAAAATTTTAAAAAAATAAAGTGGAAATTTTAAACCCCAAATTAAATTAATGTTTGGAGAATGTTGTAACAGAGGGGTGTTAGTCACAGGCACATATATTATGAAAAGGAAATTGCCCAATTTACATAAATTTGAAAAAAAATGTGTACGTTACTAAAAAACTATAATATATATTGTTGTTGTATGGATGGGGTTTTAAGAAAATAATGTTATCAGAAATTACATAAAAGATAAAAGCCACGGGTAATGCAATATTTTTTATTAAAAAATTCTTTGGTTGAAACGAACAATCTGGGTAAATTAAACGCTTAAATATACAATTAAGTTTAGGATTATCAAAGGGAACTAACGTCCATAATCTTGGTTTTCCTCATTTAAAGAGAGAAAGAAAGCCATCTTGTATTTTTTTCGTAGATTTTTGGGAAAAACATTTTAAAAGGGGTTTGGGATTGAAATAAAGCCCCATGACATAAATTAACATTTTTAATAAAACCCATTTTTTTAAAATTTTTTTTTTGGGAACGTCTCATTTTTTTATATATTTTTCTTAAAAAAATTTCCTATTCATTTCACATGCAAAAAAAAACTGTCATATCATAAACACAGCTTAAAAAATTTACTTCCCATATCCCCGACGAACAGAAAAGTTCATCCAGGAAAGGGAAAAAAAGAACAAATCCTAAAGGGAAAATAAATAATAGAAAAGCATATGATTTTATGAAAAAACTTACTTATGCTTTGTCGACTAACAACGCATTCAACTGTGTAAAATGGGATAATTTGGGCACCTTGGAAAAACATGGGAGTACCAAACATATGACTATTTTCCCTTAAAAAATCTCTCGACAAACAGTTAGGAGAAGGTAAAAAAACAACACGCTATCTAAGTCTTCAGTCCAAGGGGTTTTAGACGGGCTGTATTGTTCACAATATCTTCAATAAAATACGGAAAATGGATTAGATTAGAAGGAGATGGCAAAAATGACCCCCCACCACTGCAACCAGATTATGTGGTTTCTCCTATCTTCTTTTGAGTAGCTTGTCCAGGCCCCGTCTTTTAACTAGACTCCAGGGGGTCTGACCTGGCCACTCCATATCTTGCTGGTTTTGGCTTTTCCTCACCAAGCCTAGTAAACTGCCTACTTAGTGCTTGGTAATTTCACACATTTTTTGTGTTTCTTCAGCCTCCGGGGGGGGTCACAGGCTTCTCCACCAGGCCTATTTTTTCCCAGGTGCTTTTGGGTTTTTGCAGTCTTAGTTGACCTACCGTTATCTTGACTTTACGACGGGTTAAAGGGGGTTTCGAGGTAAATTTTTCCGGGGAAAAGGTCTTAATGAACTGCTTTCCTGTTGTTGTCCTGGTGTTTGTAACCACCAGCTTTTTGGAAACTTTTGTCTACCCAGCTAAGGGGGGAGGGTTTTAGGAGGCCTGCCAAGACTCCACAAGGGCAAGGGCCATATTTCCGTGGCTGATCTTGGCAGTCGTCGCCTCTTTTTTTACCTGGTGGCCCTCATGGCCTTTTACCCAGGCTTTCCAAGGTTTGTTTGGCAAGCCGACTTTATCAGGGCCTGTAACGGGCTCCACTAGTTCATCTTTTTAGGGGAACGGTGGCTTCAAAGGGGGCTTGGCTGTCCCCAAGGGAAATGACGATGTTTTTTCCTTTCTCCTTTCTTTAATCAACGGCACAATGCATATTGCTGGATTTTCGCGGAAACAGCGTACTGACCAAGACGAGAGAAAAAAAAAAGAAAATTCTTTCCAAAGCGGCAAAAGGGGGGTAACCATGGAGGAAAAAAGAATTATAACCTTAGATATGCAGATGACAATCCTTTTAAAACTAGCTCGTTCCAAGAACTCACGAAAATCATAAGAAAGGGGTTGGGTGGTTTAGTAGAGACATGGCCCACGTTGAACAAGAAGACGAAAATTAGATAAAGGAAACCCGCATTGGACAAAATCGGAAAGGTTTTGAAGTGGTTGAGAAATTTAACTATTGGGTTTGCTTATTTACAAACAAAGGCGGATGTGACGAAAAAAAATCAAACGCAGACAAAACATATTTTTAAATCAAAAAAAACTATTTTTAAAAAAGACTGCAATATCTCAACGCAACAAACTGAAATTATTAAACTCCTTTGATCTTCCTATTGCCCCATATTGAGACCTGGTTTTAAAAATGACCAATCGAAGAAAATAGATCTTTTGAAATGGGCTACAGAAGAATGCTTCGAATATCACCAGAACATCGTAATAACTTTAAAATTCCAAAAAAACTAAAAAAAACACCACAAGGCTATCACCCAGGATAAACCAATCATAACGATATTTTGAACCCTCTCAAGAAGAACGAATGCCCAGAAAAACTAATGTGGAGGAAAAAATTAATGGTAAACGACCAAAGGAAGATCTGCGCGCTGGGTTTGGGGTTTAAACCCCAAAAAAACTTGTAAAATCTGCATAAAACTTCTTGCAGCTCAAGACAGACAAGGATGAGAAACCGATCCGAGCAAAAAACATGATGTACCATGTTTTCCGAGAGCAAAGGATAAGAGAGAGGGTCATTTTAGTTACAACCTAATTTATTTAATATTTACAAAATTTAAATTAAATTATAAGGTGGGGTTAAAAAATAATATCAAAAATGCCAACCACAAAACGTAATTTGTCAAATGTTGGGTTTTTTAAACTTCATTTAATACATTTTTAATTAAAGCTAAATAATTCTATTCTTAAAAACCCTATTTTAACTTTTTTTTAATCTAATTGCCCAAAAATTAAGGTTTTTGAATTATGGAACCCTAAAAAACCAAATTAGAAGGTCAAGATTGGGAATTTAGTTCTACCGTATAATATAATTTACTGGGGGACTTCCAAATATTGCGATTTAGGTAGAAAAAAAAAGTAGTTTAAAATTAAAGAATAAATTTATTAAAAATCAGAATAAAAAAATAATTCCCCAGAAAAAAGAAACACCTATTTTGAACATGGGGGGCTCCTGGATGATTGGATTTTTTCAAATCAAAAAATACCATTAATTTTGTGGCTTGCTTTTTAAATTTTTCCCTTTTTTCCTCCGTGGCTCATTTTGGTGGGTTTTTGGGGGGGGAGCATTGATAAATTGGGAAGGTTTCTGGGTTTTTGGTTGTTTTTCTACGTTTTTATTTTCAGTAAGAATATCAGTGATTTAGCAAAGTAACAGGGCTAGCTAGCATCACCGTCTCTTCGATTTTTATCACCCCCTTTTAAATTAAATTTGCTTACGAGACCCCGGTTTCCTCGTTTTAGAACCAACAGTTTTCCTATTAAATAAATAATTTTTTCGAAAATAGGGACTGAAGATAAAAAAAAAATAAATAAATTTTGTTTATAGAATAAAGAAAAAACCCAAAGGGTTTCGAAGAGGCTCAATAACCCTTCCTGGCCAAACAAAACAAGGGATTTCATAAAAGCTTTCCTGATATTTCCCTAGAATGTTAGGAAATAACTGAAAGAATTCAATTTATTGCAATTCTTGTGATTTTTAAAACCTATTCCTCCTGGAAACCAAAAATTTTTGTGTTTTACGTGACGGAAAAAATCTTTTGGTGAATCAGAGGCAATGTTTCTTATAAAATTTTCATTTTTTTTTCCCCCGGTTTCACAAATTGCATTTTTTTAAAATGATCATCAGGAAAAATTTCATGGGTTTCTTAGTTTGTAGGATTTTATCCATTTAAGCACTCTCCATGATCTTGCTCAATTAACCTGTTGTACAATTGTATGATTCAGGATTCCAATAACATTTTTCACTATAAATTCCTTCATTTCCTTCCGGTTTTTTTGCGTTTTATCATTTATGTTTTCTTGGGTTAAACACCAAATTCAAAAAGTTTTAAAAAAAAACTCGTGAATAGTGAAAATTTGGGGTACCCCGTTGGAAATAAATTAATAAAAATAATTCCAAAATTCAACCCGGGTTTTTGGGGTTTTGGCATTTAAAAAATTTTAAATTTTTTCTTCAGTTCGTGAACATCCCATTAATAATTATTATTTTATTAAAAAAAAGAAAAAAAAATTGAAAAAAAAACGCACGTAAATAAAGCTCAAACGTTGAAGAAAAATTTATTTCAGTATTGGGTTTTTAAACCTTGCTGCCGACCGTCTTATAAAATTTTTTTTGCCGAAAAATTATTTTATTTTGATACAATGCGTGCGGGTTTTAGATCCAAAATCGTTTTTTGGGTCCTTTATGTTAGTGCTCTGCGCTACTGTATAAATAAGAAGAACAACCCCTTTTTGCAATTTTAAGGAGGCATTGGAAAAGAACTCTTTAAAATAAAAATTTTTATTTATAAAAATTTATAAGAACTGAATTTTGAAATAAAATACACCCCCAAAAAGGGACAAAAATTTTTTGAAAACTAATTTTTAAGGGTTAAGGCAACACAATATTTACTTGTAAACTATCAGGTTTTTTTAAAATCGAAGAAACCCCATGTCAGATTTTTTACAGTCACAGACATGGCAGGTCATATTAACTTTCTTGAAAATATAATCAAAAACATCAAACTTTTAAAAACCCGATAAACCTTTTTTCTTTCTTTGTAGATACGAGGGGATCTTTGGGACAAAAATAAGTTGGTAACCCGAACCCCAAAAAGGGACTATCAAATTCGTTATAATGGAAAATTTTATTTTCAAATTTAGAAATATTAATAATATAAAAAATTAAAATTAAATTTTAAAATTTGAATTTTTTAATGAAAAATTTAATTAAACCATATTTTAAACCGGGATTTTATCAATTTTTATTTTAAGTTAACCCGATTTATTATTATCTATACCTGTTGTTGGCCTAACATACAAATAATTAACTAAAGTTAATTTGAAAAGTAAAAATAGCTTTTAGCTGGTATGGAGCACAATGCATGTAATTTATTAAATGTTGTTTTAAATTATTTTACATTCTAGTTATGATGGTTCCCAAAAAAGGGGTTTAATTTTATAGCATAAAAATACCAGGAGCACTAATTATATTTTGAACCTAATGGTTTAAAAATAGTAATTTGTTATTAATAGTATATTACAATTCGAGACGGACAATGCTTCTTTGCTGGTTATATACTATATCGAGACGCGTAGCGTCGAGATAAACTAAAGCTCGAGACAGCAATAAGGTTTTTCTTAGAGATTTGTATTTAATTTAATTTTTTAAACCCCTATTATAGAAATTTTTCTCAAATATTTTATTGTACAAATCCTCCAATTTTTTTCATTTTAGTGACTTTTAAAATTTTGGGAAAAAAAAAAAAAAGAACAGGAAAATGGCGACAAACGCATTTTCCTGCCAAATGAAAATATTTTTTTGTTCCAAAAAAAATATAAAAGTACCGAAAATGATATTTGGTTATGGCTGCCAAAATCAATTTTTTCCCAAAATTTTAGTAGGCCATGACGTGACCCAAATTTTAAATTCAAACATGTAAAGCGTTAAGAGCTAAAGAATAAAGCCTTAAAATATTTTTATTTGGTAACATCTAATTAATAAGGGGGGTTAAGAATAGTTAATTTTTAAAATTTTTTGAAATGTATACTAGTTTTTAACCCCCAATTTTCAATCAATTAGGAATTTTATTTTATTTAATTTAACTTTAGATCAAAGATTTACTATTTCATATATTTATTAAATTGGTATGCACATATTTTACAAGTAAATTATATATATATATATATATATATTATATATATATATATATATATACCGGGTGACAACGAAATCACTACAGCCCTTCATTTTCTTGAATAAAACATATGGCTTTCAAATTTTAGAATGACTTATTAAAATTAAAGATGTTTGGATATTATAAGATGTTATCCTTCGGTTTAACCGAAACGACATCATTTGATTTTTAATGGAACACTCTGTATATTTTCCAAAATTTGGTTTCAAAGGATCATTCCTAATATAAAATCAAATTATTCCTATACCTATCCTAGTTTTAAAGAATGGCGATTAAAGATGCCCAAACTACCACATTATGCAGTTTATGGGAAAACAAATAAATTATATAAAATATAATTATGTTTTATTAAATTTCTTCTGAATACTCTATCTGTGGAGGTCATAAAAAACCACTTCCGGCTTTACCGAGGTGAAAATATTTCAATATTACTTAAAAAATTTAAAATGTAACACCTATTTTTTTAAATTGGATTCTCCCGGGTCATTCTGATATAAAATCTGTATAATATCCTTTCCTATTTTTTGTTAGTTTTGGGGAAAATGGATTAGATGTGGGATGAAGTTATAGGGGGAAAACAAATAAATGTTAGAAAATCCTAAGCCTAAAATAATTCAGGCCCGTCTTTTTGGAGCAATTTTGTTTTTTTAAAAATATATTTAAGTAGTTAATTAAAAATAATTTAGAATTAATAAAAAATTTTTCCCAAACGTTTATTTGTTTTCTATAACTGCATAATATGCGGTCGTTTGATATCTTCAATGCATTTTCCCCAAAAATTAACAAAGAGGGTTTATGGGATATTATACAGATTTTATATCAGAAATGATCCGTAGAATCCCCAAAATTAAAAATATACAGTTATTTTTAAATTTTGAATCTTTTTTTTGGAAAAAACCCAAATTTTCCGCTTTCGGTAAATCCGGAGTAAGGTTTAATATGACCTCCGAAAAGGTCTTCAGAAAAAAAAATTACCATAATAATTTTTATATCATTTGTTGTTGTCCCCTAGAACTGCATAATATGGGTTGTTTATATCTTTAATCGCCATTTTCTCAAAAAACAGAGTGATATTGGTTAATACATTTTTATCAGGATGGTTGAAAAAATCCATTTTTAAAATATACAGAGTCCATTAAAAACAGTGATGTCGTTTCCGGTAAAACCGAGTGATGGGAAAATGCTATAACCCAAAATCGGGATCTTATGATATATTATGGGATCCTAAAATTTGAAAGCGATATGTTATCGAAAAAAAATGGTGGGGATTCGTTGTCACCATATATATATATATATATATATATATATATATATATATATATATATATATATATATATATAATAATATTAAATATATTATATTATTAATATAATAATAATATATAATATTAATATAATATATATATATAATAATATTATATATATATATCTTCATTGATTCGCAAATCCTTATAAGTACGTAACAATAATGCGCCGGGGAGTGATAGCGTAGCATAGGATAACAAAATGTTAAACATATCAGGAAAATTATGAAATGGAAGACAATTTTTGGTACAAATCAAAGAAATTTAATTTAATAATTAACCTTACCAAAAAGGTAATCCAAACAGTTATCATAGAGAAATGTAGATATGTATAATTTTGCGTTTTTTAATAAAATAGTCAGTTCTTAATACTAGTTCTAATAAATTATATAAAATTAACATGATCTATGTTTGATCTATAGTTACATTAAATAAAAATTCTAGTTTTCCATTTTGGATTTTAAGATATTAGGCGTTAAAAAAATACATTTCTAAAATTTTAAAAATTATTTATTTCCCCAACTCTATTAATTAGATAAAAAGTAACAAAAATTTCAAATATTTGTGCTATTTTTCACATCTTGCTTTTACATGTTGATAATTTGATGTCGTCATTTTTCTTAAAAAATTTAGGAAAAAAAAAAACAAATTTTGCCCGCCCTTTTGTTTTTTTTAAATTTTTTTAATTTTATTATTAAGTGTGACCTGGTGAAAAAAAGAATTTTAAGGCCCGGGTCAGGTGGACTATAAATATATGAAGTGCTATTTAAAATTTAAAATTTGGGGTTACTTCGGTTAACCGGGTTTAAAAAAAGGTTTTATTTAGTCATTAACAGGTTCTATGATAGGGCATCACCTTAAATTCAAAAAGTAATTCTTATAAATAAAAAAAAAATATTGGCTGTTACATGTCCGCTGTGTCACCCTGTAATAATATAATAATAATATTTATTAATAATAATAATAATAAAAATATTTAAAAATATTATTATATTTTTATTATTAAAATTTATTATGTTATTTTTTATATATATATATATATATATTATAAAAATAAAAATAATAATAATATTTATTATTATATTATTATTAAAATTTTTATATATATTTTCAAAAATATATATAAAATAATAATATAATAATATATATATATAATAATATATATTATTTAATATAATATTAATAATAATATATAATAATATAATTGTAAACATATATGGAATAAAAAAAAATTTTTTATTGATAGTATTATACCAATTTTTTTGAACAAACAAAAGAATTTATGAATCTAAATATTATATTATATATATTACATCGACTAAAAAAAACTTTTGGATATGTAATATTTCTTTGATGCCTTTCTGTTTGATGTTCTTTTATTTTTTTAAATCTAAAGTAAGTAGATAAGAGGGTATAAAAAATATTGGGATTTGGGATTTTACAGCTTAGCCTGCCTCATAATGAAATTACTTTTGGCGTTTGGTCGCCACTTTTTGTATCCACAACATTATAAATGATTTGCTTTTTAAAGAACAGTTCTAGAATTTGAAGATTTTGCATTATTAAAGTTGCTTTAGGGTTTTGGTTTTTAAAACTTGCTTTTTTTTTAACCTTTACTCTTTTTTTAACTTCCCCTAATGCTGCGCCATTTTTTACCGGAATGCTAATTAAAATCGACATATTTCCGTTTCTTTTTGTTGTTTTTCTGGATAACTTTTGGGTATAAATTTATGAAAGCAATAAAAATAAATTTTACTAACCTGCAATAACTGGTACGTCAAAATCGAAATGGTGGATGACCACAAATTGACGCTCGATGTGGGAATTTTGACTTTTTTTTTGATCAGAGGAGGATTTTGCTTTGGAATGGAAAGACTTCTTCTTAGGTTACCTCTAGCCCGGGGCTGGAGGAGGGTGGAGATGCCTCGAGGGGTTGGGGCTTAGAAGTTGGTTGCCGTTTTATTGTTTGGGTTTTAAAAATTTTAAATAAAAAATCACATGTAAAAAATAAATAATAAAAAGGGTTAAGATCAATAAACCACCCGGTAACCCATTTCCGACAAAGCTAGACAATTTTTAAATATTTTTTTTAATGGTCAATTTAATCCATTCGGGAAGAAACCCTCAGTTACTTCATCTTAAAATTTTGAAAATGTAAAACAATTTAACCTGTTCTACAAAGCTAAAATTTTGATATAATGTAATTTACATATATTTTGGGATTAGAAAATTGACCAACCTATTTGATTTGGGTTTCAGAAGTATGTGCCAGACGATAGTGAAGTTGTCATCGAAAAAGCGATTCATACCTGCTCCTCATTAAAGGTTTAATTTTATTCTTTAATAGTTAAAATATTTTAAAATCCCCGGGCTTCTGATGGTTGCAGGTCTTGGGCCAGTATATAAAGTCAGGCCTTTTTACGAAATTGCGGGTGAAAAACTCTGAAACTTTCCTTTTTTCAGAAAGAAAGGATAAAAATTATGTATTGTAAAGATATGATAAAATATTACTTAAATAAAAAACAAACAAAGTTAAAGTAAAGTTTAAGTTTATATTTATTTCAAACATATACCAAAAAAAAAATTGTTAATCTTACAGGTCTGCATACATTATTTCCTAATTAATTGTACCCAAATCTTACATAGTACTTTCCCCCCCCAGTGACTTAGATAAATACGACTCAAATTTTATTCCCCTCCTTTTTTCCGTTAAATATCCAATACACAAGAGAAATTTTTCTCTTTCTCACATTGCCCGGTCATTGGGTCGCACTCGTCGATCCCTTTGACTATTATATTTTGGTTGGAAGGCCCTTCAACCCTCAAAAATTTTCCGGGTTTAAATATACTTTCCAACAAAAAGATATGCCCAAAATTTTTCTGGGAGCGGTTATAAATTCCCTTTCGACGCCCCTTTTATCGTCTTGCAAAAGCTTTTAACCATCAAAATAGGTTGGCAATTTTTTCAAATACACATATGTAAAAATTCATCTTTTTCAAAAGGTTTTTTTTGTTAAAAGCGGCATATATATATATTTTTTAATATTTTTAAAATTTTTTAGGGATGATGAAGTAACTAGGGATGCCTGCCAGAACGGTACTTTCATAATTGATCGATAGAAAAATAATATTTAAAAACTAGTTTTGTAAAAAATGATTACGGATGGTTCACTAGCTCTCCTACTAAAAACTATTACCACAATTATGCAACATTTTCTAATAAATATGCATAAATTATAACATTAGGAACTAATATTTTTAACCCCGTGTTACTAATTTTTAGGGGTTTTCGATCTTTTAATATACGCATAATTTTACAGGGTGTATAAATTTAGGGCCCTTTTTTTGGTATCTTGGAAAATGTGAGAGATACGGAAGCGAGATACAGAAAGCGGTCTAAAGGTCCCCATTAAATTTAAAAGATGTTTCAATTTTATATCCATTTAATTTATGCATACTATTTCGTTCCTTATAATGTCAAATGAACAAAAAATCCCATGACTCATCACTTGCTATTCGGACAGGGTCGTTTCGGTGTCTTTTTTTCTAAAACCCATACTTCGAACAGAAAGAAAATTTTATTGTTAAAAATCCGGTCGAACCTTAAAATGAAGCTCATATCTCTATAATTGGAATATTCCTTAGTCTCTCCCTTTTTGAGTCGCGATTTAAAAAGGGTTTTTATTTTAAAAAACCTTTATTTCAAAAAAAGCAATAACAGGAATGAAAATATAACAGGTTTAAAAAACAGCTCATTTTTTTCCCCGGGGTTTCGTTTTAGAATTCTGATTTAGGGGGAACGGACAGACCGACATAGTATCAGCAATCGGCATCGGCGGCCAGCGGTTCGCTTTGGCTCGCTTTAGATAACAGTTGTCAAAAACACGCTACGGTTTTCATGCTTCCATTGCTAGCGCGAAACCTGTTATTTTTAATCTTTATTAACTGTTATTTAAAAGTAGTAATAACAGTCGTAACTGATATTCATAAATTGTAGCTATAACACATCACTACTTAAGAGGTTTTTTGGAAAAGCTGACGTTTTAAAAGACTAAGCATCGGTTCCGACTTTAAATTTTGAAATAAAAAATACTTTTCTAAAACTTCGGATGGTTCATTTTGGCGAAACCCCAAAAGGTTGGAAAACTTAAAAAGGAGTCTTGGTTTGCTATTTGTTGGAATGGGGTTATGTTTGTGAGGTCACCTTTTTGCCCAAAAAAAGGTAGATTTTTTTATTTTTTGGTTAAATCAAAGACAATTGTAGTTATCACTATAGACACCCCAGAACAATGTAAAATTTTTGGTTTGGTTTGGACGTTTGCCTGAGATTCCTCGAGAAAAAGGGGTCCATCGAAAAAATTGGGGCCCCCGCTGCTGTATAAACAAACCTTCGCCAAACTAATAAAAAAGAAAAGGGTGGGAATTATTTCTGTCGAAAATAGGTTTCAATTTATATTCGTTTTAATAATCATCTATTTTTATTTTTTTATTAAATAATAAAATTTTAATTATTTAAAATTGCTGTGGAAATTTAATAAAATATTTTTTTATACCTACTATAAAATACACGTTTAGTAAACATATTTAAAATTTTTTACAAATTCAAATTTTCTTATTTATAAGACACCCTTTTAATTCCAAAAATTTGGGATGGGCTCACCAAATTTTTTTTAATTTTTTTTTATAAATAAAATCCAAATAAACGCATGTATTTTTAGTTTTTTTGCTTTTTCAAATAAAGTGAAAATTTTAATTAAAGTGTGGCCATAAAAGGGAAGAAAAAAACGGCTATTTTTTGGGTTAAAAAAAAAACGTTTTTGTTTAATTCATTGCCCTCGTATTGCCATTTGTGTGTTGTGATTTGTTTTTGTTTTTAGTTTTTAAAATTTTATTCTTGTTAAAATGTCGGAAATCTATTAATATTTTCCGAATGAGTCGAAAAGCAGATCAAATTGGCTTTTCGTTTTCCCCACAAGAATAGTAAATACTTAAGCAATTGGGTATAAACTTTGGGAAGTATTTATCCTATGTTTATTAAAAATTTTTGACTTGCTAAAACTAAAAACGTACTTAAAAATTATATGATCTACACCTAAAAATTTTAAACGGTTTTAGAGTAACCTTTTGATAGTTATTTAAATTTAAATATTTGGGGTTAAAAAGAGTGGGCAAAAATCTTTAAAAACTGCCTGTTTTTTTTTAAATTTTTTTATTTGAAAGAGCATTGCTTTTCGTTTTTGCAAATAAAAAATCACTAGCAGTGGTATTAAAAGTTATTCTCCTGCAATTTTTGTTTTAAAAAAAAAAATTAAATAATCCATTTCCATCCTGGAAAATTTTTTAAATCAACCCCCTGAACTATGTTGGGGTTTAAAACAACCCCCAAAATATATTAAATCATGTACAACAAAATTTCCCAAAAAAAAATCAGATTTTTGGACATGTCTAATAAGAAATAAATGTATATGATAGTCAACCACTCTTTTCTAGGGGTGAAAAATCCTTTTCAGTGAGAAACATTAACGAAATCCTAGCTTTTACAAAAAGTCTTAGCTTTCGTATTTTTTTTATCCAAAATATAAGGGAGGTGTACCTAGATTTGAGATCACTTTTTTTAACCCCACATTAAAAGGGGGAAAATTTATCCCCCAAAATTAAGACAATTCATGTTTTTTTGAGATTTCTAAAAATAAAATATATTTTTAAATATTTTTAAAAAATTTTATATGACTTTAAAACCCTTTGGGGGTGGAATTTTCAAACCCAAGCAATTAGAATGAACTCGAAAAACCTAAAAGGCCTATTTCATACATCCGGAAAGAATAGAGGAAAACCTTTTTTCATAAGCTTACATTTTATTTAATTTTTTTGATAATTTGGGTTTCTTTTCCTTTTTTTGGAGTGCTGTCCATCTTTTGAGATATCCTAAAACATCAAAGTATTTTTACAATTTTAGGTTTTATATGATTTTCTACATTTTAGGGGAAGAATATACATATATATATAATAAAAGTAAACTAGAAAAATCTAGTTACACCTGGTTTATATAAAGGATCAAAAAAAAAACCAACAAAGGCTTTTCTTGAAAAATATTTTAAATTTTTTTCCTATCGATAAGGGGAGTTCCATTTTTTGAATAGGGTAGTTGATTATCCCTAAAATTTATTTCTAAAATTTGGGCGTGTCCTAAAATTCCCATGTTTTTCAATTTTTGAAATTGTATACGATTTTTTTATATTTTAGGGGGTGATTGCACCCATAGTCCATTGGGGTTGCTTTAAACTTTTAGGGATGAAAAAGTATTATTTCATTTTCCAAAGGGCCATTTGAAACAAAAATTGCAGTGAGAAGAAACTTTTAAACTACAATTTTTCCATTCTCAGGTTTTGGGGATTTTCAATTTTAAAGGGGCTGTTTTTTTAAAAATTTGCAAAAAAAAAAAAGCAATGCTTATCAATTTTCATAGAGAAATTTACTATAAAATTCATATTTATTTTTTTCCTCACCTCTCTGAAAATTGTGAAAAAAAACAGGGGCAGTTGTTGCGGTTCTCCTTCTCTTATGATTAAGAAAAAAGGTTTTTTTAATTTTTGGAAATAAATTTTAAATTTAAAAAAATAAATAAAAAAAATTTTTAAAAAAAATTAAAGGGTTTTTGGGGTTAAAAAAAACCGGGGAAATAGGGAAAAAATTTTTAGGTCGCTTAAATTTTTAATTGGATAGTGATTTTTTTTTAAATTAATAATTTTTTTATATTTTTTTCTTAAAATAACCCCTATTTTTAACATGAATTCCCCTCTGAAAAAAGGGGTAAGTTTAAATAAAAATGTGAAGGTAACAGGCGCAGTTCGAATACTCTATATTGGTCCCCAAAATTCAGTTTGAATTGAAATCATTCTTTTCTAGTTTTACAAAAAAAATTTTTTTAAATTTTATAATTTTTAAAAATTTTAAAAAAAAAATTATTCTTTTAATTTTCCAATTTTCCCTATGATTTTTTTCCCTTTTTCCCACGTGAAAAAAATTTAATTTTTTTAAATATCAATTTTAAGATTTAACAAAAAATTTTGTAATCAAAAATTAAAAAATATTTTTTTCTATTTTCGAAAAACCTAAAAATTTAAAAATTTTTTCCCTTAAAAAAAATATATTCATAAAAAATTTTTTAAAAAAAAAAGGGGGGTTTTTTTAATTTTTTAAAAAATTAAAAATTTTAAAAAAAAAATAATTGTCTTTTTATTTTTTAATAAAAAAATTATTTGCATTTTTAAAAAATTTTATACAATTTGACAAACCCCTATACTGGTAAAACCCTTTTTTAACCATGGCACAATGAATAAAAATTTAGGATCACCAGCAGCCCAAAATCAGTTCCTTTAAAATGAGCAATGTTTCGTGCCAAAATTAAAATGAAAGCCTGCAATCTTTGTTAAATTTTTTCCCTTTTTTAAATATTGAAACTTTTTAAAAAATAGGCAATAAAAAAAATTATCTTATTTTCACTATTTTTTGAGTCAAAACTACAAAAGAAAAAGTAAACCAAACAAAATTTAAAAAAAATCCCCCTATAAACATACGGTTCCCAAATTTTTAAAAAAATTTTGGGAAAAACCGGTAACGTGGAGGAAAGGTTATGACGGCATATTACGTCAAATTTTAATTGGGTTTTGTAAAAGGGGTTTAAATTAAAAAAAATGGAAATTCGGGGTTTAAAATTTTTTTTTGTTTTTAAAGTCTTTTTTATGGTTTAACGGTTTTTGGTTCAAATTTTTCGGTTTAATTAGTTAAATTTCCCAAGAATTTAATAGATTTTCAATTATATTTAAAATCTTTTTGGAAAAAAATTTATTTTTAAAGTTGACTTGGGAAAAAGCTAAATATCTTTTGAATGAAAAGTTTTGGTTTTTATCTTATTTTTGAAAAATTATTGATCAAAAACCTTCATTTGGTTTCTCAAAAAGCGTATTTAAAAGTTAATATTTAAATTAAAAGCGTGACGCCTACGTAAACCGTTTCAGTTTTTGTGAGGATATGCGGGTTAAACACGGGTTAAAACAACAATTCTTGAATGAAATAGTAAACAAATCTTTTTTTTGGCTTAAAATATTCAGGGGGGCAAAGGGGGGATAGTTCTTTAAAAACACTGCACCGGCAACATTGGTGAAACACAGGAGTTAACCCTCTCGAAATTAAAAACTTTTTAAATGCCCCAAATTTTCATTTTTATAAACTGATGATTCTTTTTTTTAAAAAATTTTTAAACCAAACTATTTTTGTTTTATTTCTAGTGACAAACCCCGATTAAAAATTTACCCCTTTTGATTCAATTATTCTTTTGATCAAGTCAGTTTACCAGTGTTTTTTGAATAATACAACCTGAAGGGAAACATGACATCAAAGTATAACATATTTATTTTTTATAAACAAGAACAGCGGGAATCACCTTGTTTCGGTGCTTGGGAAATGTCATGTTAAAAATGTTTATATTCAATTGATGGGTTTATATTAACACAAAAACCAACATTTTTGAATAATTTTATTACATTTTCAGGTTTGATTGATTTTGGTTTTGATTTGGCAATTTTTTTTGTTTTCAAAACAAAAAAACAAACAGATCACTATATCAAACCTTTGCCTACAAACTGTTGCGTTAATTTAGTCCTTGGGTTGGTAACGGTATGTCAAAAAAAAAACCCTTTTTTAGTAAAACATATATATACGTAATAACCCGGCTATCACGCCCACGATCGCAAGATCCTACCTTTTATTCTTTTTTTCAGTTTTTAACAGTCATGTACTCCCTAACAGGGCCATTGACCAAATAAATTAATGATCAAATCCACAATCCATTAATCTCTTTTTTTAAAAATTTAACGTTTTACATACGTAAATAAATTTTTTACAATAAAGACAATAAATAAAAAAAGGCTTTTGAGTTATTTTTTATAACTGTATAGATTGCTAAAAAAAGTCTGCTTTTTTTTGAAAAAATTATGGGACTTTTATTTGATTTATATTATTAATAATTTTAAATATTTTTAGCTTCCTCTTTGGGCTTACTAGCTTTAAAAAAAATTTTAGGTTCATTTAGGTTTCTGTACATGTCAAAATAAATGATGCAATTGCACCATTTTTTTTTTTTACAAAAAAAAGTTAAATTCAACAAAAACCCCAAAATGTTATTTTATTAACAATAAAAAATTTTATTTATTCACTAACAGCGGTGGCGTACTGTACCCAGGTACCAGCATCTCAAATAGGCCTTACGAGGTTTTTTTTGGGAGATGGTTGTATGCGGTTTTTAGCTTTTGGGTGTATTGTTACAATTTTAATAAACAAAAATAATGAAATGAAAAACGGGATTTGTGTATTAAAACATGCATTTTTAGTTTACAATTATATATTTTTCTAATTAAAAACCCAATACATTTCAATTCTTTTCTATGCAGGAGCGGTTTTCAATTCCCGTTAATAAATTGTTTACCTAAGTTTTAGAGGTTCATCATCGATAACCCCCAAAAAACTCCCATTTAAATCCATCTTACAGCAAAAAAATCCCTCTTGCATTACTGTTCTCAAAACAATATTTTGTGCAAAGCAGTTTGTTGTTTTGCATAAATATGTGCGGGGGAAACCTCGCTTTAAAGGCTATGACATAGTAAGAATTCCGGCAACGCTGGTACCTCAGCAGGTAAAATTAAATTTTCCCTAAAATTTCGATTGTCGTCGAAATATTTATACAAGGGACTGGGCGTCTAAAATTGATAATTTCAATTGTCTGGTTTAAAAATATTCAACTTTAAGACAATTTTTAAATTTTTCACCACCATAATATCGTATTGTATACCATTTGATAAAATTAAGACTTTTTTCTACTTTAAAAAAAAAATAAAAACGATTACGTCAAAACTGCGTCAAAATATCGATAAATTTTTTAAATTGGAGTATATGCTTAAATGGGATCCAGCACTCCTTGTTAGGTTAACCACCCTTAGGCGTAACCTCAACTTTTTTTGTTTCGAAAAATTTGAGAACTGGGTGTTTTTGATGGGGCGTCAAATATATTTTGGGCTAAGTGGGGGCAAAATATCTTTTAAATTTCTAGGCCTGTATAATAACATTTTACCATTTTTAGCAACTGTTTTAAAAAAACAGTTATATAAATTTTAACATCGAATTTGGCGCTAAATGCAATTTTGGGTATATATTTTCGATGTTTGCTATAAAATCTTATAAGTCTAGTAGATGCTACATTAAAAAGATCAATTTTGAATTTTAAGGGAAAAAAAAAAAGGGTTTAAGACCAAAAATCCCCAAAATTTAGAGATTGTTATTACAAAATTTAAAGCCGGGACCGACTAACTATTTGATATATTATCATCATTCACAGAATTTCAATTCTTAAGTCTATTTTTAGATACATCTCGTCTCCCAATTTCCCGTCGTGGGGCTAACAATTAGATCTTAACAATAATTTCCAATATAAAATCAGACTTTTGGGGGTGAAAATAACTACTAAATTTGCAAAATTGCAAAGAACGCCGCAAAGCCGCTGTTTCTGGGGAAAAAAACTGTCCTTGTGAGTGAATTCCCAAAAACCCTAAACTACTAATTTTTTTTATAATCGAAACTAAGAACAATATTTTCTATGTTTCGAGCTTTTTAATAATCCCCCCAAAAAAACCTAAAAATAAAAAAAAAACCAAGCGTCGACTGTAATTCGCTCATTAAATTTTTTGAAACTGGACAGTTTGAAAAAAAATTGTTTAATTATTATCATTTCACAACTAGACAATAGACCAAACCTTTTGTTTTTGACTAAATGTACGAGATGACAGGCATGTTCAAAATATGCTTTTTATATCAGGAAATTTTTAAATATACAAAATGTGAAAAAAAACCCCCAAAAAAACTTTTCCATTATTCGTAACTCTAAAGTATTAGTTGAAAAAAAAAAAATTTTTTGAGAAAAAAGGGTTTTGTAATTAAATTTTCTACAAGATAAGCCTGGTTAGAAAATCCATTAGCCTGTTGCAAAATGGGAAAAACAAAAAGGAAAAAACGTGATTTTGGCCTTTAGATTATACTCTAAAAATCCCTATTCGGTTTAAAACATCATGCTATGGTGAAAAAAATTTAAACTAAATTAAAATTCGTTTACAGTTTTGCACAAAAAAATCTGGAATTCATTTTAGTTTGAGAAAAATTGAAAATTTAGAAAAAAGGGTACAGTCCAAAAAAAGTAACTTAGACAATTTTTACATGTTTGCCATTCAGCATACTTAGAAGTCCTTAGCAGTTCTTTAAAGTTATAAATTGTTATTTTGCTTGGGAAAAAATTGAATTATTTCCGCAATTTTTAATTTTTCCAAAATTTAACCAAAAAAAAATAGTTGAATCTCGTAGACATTCTTTTTAATTTTATCAAAATTGTCAATCGTCCATGGTTGTTTAAGATGCAAAAGGGGTAAATTTAACAGGGTATTTAATCTATAAACATTTTTAAACACCCTTTTTTGCACATGGTTTATATGGTTTATCTTATTTTTATTTTATTTTACTAATAAAATGATAACAATAGGCTATTGACCATTGAAAATAAACTTTTAAAAAATTTTTCATTCTATCAGATAAAAAGTATAAAGAAACATATTTCTCCATAATATAAAGTAAAATATATATTTATTGCAAAATATACGTATTAGGTAAAATTCAAATACTTTTTAAATTAATTCAGCGATTTGGAACGCTCTGTGATTGGTTCCGGTGACGTCACTTGCAAGTCAATAAATGTCACAAGCTTTGTGTTGTGTGTTTTCAGGTGTTATTTTCGATCTTTAACTTTTTAAATAACTTTTTTTTTTGACCATTTATATAAAAACATTTTTCCCAAGTAACATAATTATGCGTTTCGTCCCCAAAATGGAAAAAAATTTTTGTGCACCTGTACCTGAATAGACATTTATGATTGTGCCTTTCTTTAAAATACCTTTTGACTACTATGCTCCCAAGACCCAAAAATGAAAAAACAGCTGTTTTTTAAGCCCTTAAAAATTTTTTTTTACGTATTTATTATTCACTTATCAAATATCTTTGGAGTTTTTTTTTTATGGAGTGAAAAAATATAAGGGAGTCCCCATCTCTTATGGAACCCAATTGAAAATATCCCCAAATTTTGTTTTTTCTTGAAATTTATATATCAGTTTTCATCTCAAATTCAATAATAATCCCGTTAAGTATAAAAAGAATTACTAACTTGCTAGGTATTTAATTTCTAGAACAAAAAATAATTATATGGGTTATCTAGGCGATATTTTGTTTTTATATAAATCGTAGTTTTTTAAACAGGATATTTGTATACTTACATTAAAGTGATCTTCACACATAAAACATTTAAAAGGGATACAAAGCTTTTTGGGATCCCCTTTGACTAATTTGCAACCACTTTTTTTCCCTTTTTTTAAAGTTGTTGGGAAAGATATAAACAGTTTTTGTTTTCAGAGAAAGTATTGGTACAGTGTGGCACTACACACATATATCCATTGTAAATTGAAAATTATTAACAAATTCACTGTAATGCCTCGTTGTTACGTTTCTGCATATGACGCGAACATATGTCGACGCATTACAGGGAGCGTTTTTAGCAAATTTTATAATTTAATTTTTAAATTAAGTTTTATGAAAATACAGCAGTTTTCCCCAGAAATATAATGTTTGTGTTTGTTAATGCAAAATTTTTTAAAACGATTTTTCAAAATCAGTCCCAAAAAAAAATTATTTATCAAGTTAATCCTTTTGATTCGCCTCGTATCAAATTTAGTCAATGGCATAAAGCTTAATCTTTCAAAAATAAAATCTACCCCTAAACATTTAACTTAGGTAACGAAACTTTTCCGATTTTATATCTTATCTTTTTTAAAAAGGGCCCAAACGTAACTAGACCCTAAATTAGATGCTGAAGCGCGGATAAAGCACAATATTCAAAGTTTTTTTGAGTTATCTTTTTAGGCTTTACAATTTTGTAATTTTTTTAGCAAAGCCTATTATTACACGTTATGATGACGAATATCTTGATTTATCTTTATTAGATCTAGCTTCATGAATTTTTTCATATTTTTTTCTGTCTTGTCGATATTTACAAAAAAAAACTTAAATTTTGCAATATTATAGTTTTTAATTTTTAAAGAATGAAGGTTTTAAATAACTTCTGGTTAAAAAAGTAAATGACATAATGAAATGAAAATATTGAAAGTAAAAAAGTGGCGCCAAATTAAAAAATCTTGTGTTTACTAATAGTTCATATCTGAAATATTTGCAATCCAGTGGTTATTTAATAGACGTTTTAAATAAAAAAAAAAAATATAATAAAATTGAAGGTATTTTCAGCAGCAAAATTGATTTAATTTTTGATATCATTCACATTATAAAACAATTCTAACAAAGCTAGATTTAGATCTACATACAGCGTGCCCAAGATAACGAGGGGTGAATGTCAGGGATCTCGAAAACAGGATAGGTTGGTGAGTTGCTTTAGCAAGTTATCTAGGGAGCTCAATAATGTACCGTTCTTAAATTGAAGTTTTATTTTGTACTTTTGGAATAGCGAAAAACTAAGAAATTTGATTTTCGTTGTTTTTACAAAGTGTTTCATAGAATTAAAAGAATCTAAAATGGTTATATTATTAGATTTTTTGCTGCGCATCCACTGCTTGAAGTCAAAATTTTTTACAGGCATTTGTAATAAGTATGTCAACTATATTTTTTAAATGACCCTCAATTGTTTGACTGTTTTAACAGTTTCCAATCTCAATACAATGGTGTATAACAGCAGAAATTTTCTTTGCCATCATTATATTTTCCATAAAAAGACAATGGTTGAACAGACACATCGTTCTTTGTCAGAGTTGAAAATTAATGAAAAACAGGTCTGTGTATTTAAAAAAATAAAGTTGATGATTTGAAGCGAAACGTCTGGCAAAAACAAAATTTACTTCATGTATTACATCGCGCAAAGAGTTTTGATGAAGTCGTAATCTTTAAATTTTTCGACTTTGAAATAAACCTTAGTAAAAATAAAAACGAAAATCATGGTACCTAGTTTTATATCTCTAAAAAGTACAAAAATAACACAATTTTTAACGGTGTATTATTGAGCTCCCTCATATTTCAACTTTTCCCAATTAAACTCCAATATCTTGCCAGTTTCGAGTCTGGATCTCCAGCGCCCGTTGCTTCTTATCTTGGACGCACTAATGTTATATTTTTATGTGGATGACGGGGCTTGGTTAAAATATTTGGTGATATTCAAATTGGATTGCCTTAAATTTTGAAAAAAATTGAATAATTCTTTTCGAACTTCAGAAGCAAAGCTAAAAATTTTAAATACGGCTGGGACATATAGAAAAAAACAGAAAAACCTTTAAATTCAATAAAACAGTTTCTGAAGCACATACATGCGTCAGAAAAACGGATTTTCTTTTTCTTCTCAAACAGACTAACTAGGTGGAGAGTTTCAAAAATTGAAAGATGATTCTCATCTACCTTGTAGCCAGACAAGTTTCTCTTAATAAAACAAATCTCTCGTAGGCAAATTAGAGGTTAAAAAATTGAATCTATTGCGCAGGTTACCCAAAGCCCGATATTTCAATATCCCATTCAAAGTATATGCTGCATTAACTTTTATCATTACAAAAATAATCTTCATCATATAACTGAAACTTGTGACATAACGAACATCGACAAGGTTATAGTTTTTGTAAATTAATCTACGAACAATATTAAACTTACCAAAACAACATCTTTGATGAAAGATTTAAACTAAGTCCTTCCAATGTTAGGTGGAACCTAAGTTAGGTTGATAACTTTGGCTAACTAACAGGGTTTACTTTAGACAAAGTATTTGGAGTTTGTGGAGTTTCAGAGTCTTTTAGGCTACTCTTGCAGGCTCCTGGGCTTTTGCATCTCGACGGGAGCGGTTGAAGACCTTCGTCGCTCGATACTGGAACCGTTCTCTTCTCTCGTTTTCAGTGGAAATTCTCAGAATCTTCTGTTGGGCCCAGTGAGATGATTCATTTCTGATCACTATAGCAAATCAATGTGGTTTTCTCAGTTGTTGTTGTGGATCTCGTGTAAACTCAAGACCAACCCAAAAGCATTTCTGAGAAATATATTGTTACGGACTTTTGGATTAGTGTTTGCAGTGTTAGAAATGTAAAGGTTAGTTATTTTATATTGGTTGTTATTCATCAGTTAGGTTTTCTTTCAAACAGTTATTAAGGATTATCTGAAGACGCTGGAGGGCATCCATTTTCTTTCTTACATCTGTGGTAATCAGTTCAGCTATATTCAATTTCTTCTTTTCCATTTTTATATAAGCGCATGAAGAAGATCCATACGAAACCGTTCTTTGCATTCGAGCGGATGTAAAGTTGATGAATGGTTAAAGTTCAAATGGTTATTGATCTCTTCAGTCGTTCTCGCGAGAAGTCTTCTGTACAACGTTTATGACCAGATATCCAATAACAGGTGTAAACCGGTTCCGTGTTTTCTGCCCAGGTGTTGGGTTCAATACTCTGGACAAGGCATTTTGTTTAAAAATAAAATGAAATATGGTTATATATTACTTCAATGTCTGTATGTTGATCTTTCAGCTATATCTGAAGTATAAACTAAGTATCTTAGAAATAAAATGAAGAAAAGGTTTCTAGAGGATATTCTAGTGTAGAGCATGAATTTGATGATTTTGAAGTGTTTGCAAAAGAAGAAGGGATGGTGCATTTATTTTTATTGTCTTTTGTTTACAAATACAAAAATTCAAGGAGTTAAAGTTCAAGAAGTGGATGGATGAAATGGGGGGATCTTAAAGTTATTTGTATTGGTGTGCCCACAAACCTCTGTGATCTAGTTAGTTCTGATTTTGATCTTCTTATGAATTGTCAAGTCAGATTATCTCTGTTATCAGTTGCTTTGTTTCATTTTTAAAGTTCAAATGTCTAAGTGTTGCAAGGCATCTTTACTTTCAGGCGGCGGCCATTTTGTTGAAAAATGCTTTTTCTTCCATAGTTTCAGATGTGTGTTATTCTCTTGATGATCTTTCGGTTACTCAGGAAGGTTGGAGATGGACCTTGTCAGGTCACGGATGTTTAGATGCCCCTCTCCAGCTCCTGCCCTTTCAGATTTTATATTTTATTCTGTTTTTATTTTCTGTGTTTTGTAATGTTGATTAATAACTCATAAAAAAAATGGATATTAAAATGTCAATTCTTTTTTTTTTTTAAAAATCTCCACCTAAGTCAATTTCTTTAGGTACTATAATAGTTCTAAATAAAATATATTATCTTTATCAATATAACAAAACATATTGGTCTGTTGTTTTTTAAGATGATGTTAACATAGTTATTATATTATTGCCAAATTAAATATTTATTTATTTGGTATATATTATACAAGAGTTGAAAATGTTAAGAATTTTAATGTACCTTTAAATGTTGCATATGTGGATCGTGCTTCTGGATATGCTATGGGGATCATAAGATATTACCTATTTGTGATATTTACCCCTGGTCTTAGTTGTGCTAATCATCGTTGGGGTAGCTAAACTAATCTTAGAATAATAAAATGTTATATATATGGTTGATGATTTTCAGTGGAGCTCAGTTCAACGGTCAGAAAATGGATAGCAGAAATGGCATTTCATTGAGTAAGGTTTTACGTTTTTATGAAACCGGTTGATGTTTCGATGTCGATTTTCAGACAAGTCAACTGAGATATTATAATAATGACCTAATCATATCAGGATACTTTGGATCAAGAGTGATCTCAGAGGATCTTAGAAAAAAAAGTTTCTAGTTTTTAAAAGCCAGCAATTGAAAATGCTATTTTTGTGCGCATTAACTACTGTGTCAAAATCAGCATTTGAACTTGGATACAACAATTTGTTTTTTACAGAGTGGTTCTTATCGAGCAGTTCAATCGTTTTTCTTTACATTCTTTTAGGTAAGACGGACTCTTGGGAAGCACGTGTATCAGTTCTATTAACGTATCTGAGCGGCAAAGCAAGAAATTAACGTCAGTTTTTTGATTAAGATTGGCTAAAAGTGTGCTGACTTTTCTGATGATATTATGATGCGGTGTAGCATCATTATGACTTCAAAGCCTCGCTGGAAGAGTGGCTTTCAAACAAATAATTGAAAGGATATATCAAAGCAGACAAATAATGTACTGTTCAGTGCAAATGGGGATGGCAGATAAGAGCCAGTTTATTCTCTACAGATACTAAGAATTTTCAGAGATGAGTGGAAAGCTTTTCAGGTGTTTAATTCGAACCTCAGATAATGAATATATGGAAAAAATTCAAAGTTCGTTGGTGATACTCGTCATCTCTCTGCTGGGTCCTGTGTAAACATCAAGAAAAAGCATCATAAGAGTCAAAATGTAGTTACCTAGTTACCAAGATACTGTATGTGTGCTGAGCACAAGCGCCTGGATCCTGGCAAGGATGACAGACAGAAATTAGAGATTACACAGTGAAATACTATAAGTTGCTTGGAACCATGCAGGCCAATGACTGACAATTTTCAAAATCAAAATTAATCCAGAATATCAGATGCCTGGGATCTGGATACAGTGTGGAGGAGGTGTGGGGGAGGCTGACAGGTCGTTACAAAGGGCAGATAGCAGAATGTATTCAGTGTGTTCTTCTAACAGTTAGTTGTTCCCTAGAGCATTAAGAAAATCTTCACTTTTTTTATTTTCACTCAATAATTCTGTCTATTTTTGTTTGCTTTCAGGAAGATATCTTATTCAATCCTATAAGGCTTCAATTCTTTGGAAATGTTTGGGTGCGTGAATATTTAAAAATATCAGGTGTTCGAACAGGAAAAAATGTTTGCTGGTAAAAATTCTTTGTCATCAAACTACATGATTTTGTTCTCAAATGTTTGAGCAATGGGTTCAAAGCAGAAACATTGTCTTTCAGTTAATGTGGGTTCTTTAAAAAAATCAAAAAAGGAAAACTGGTGATCTTATTGTAATGTTATGATTCTGCACTAAAATCTATCTTTATATGATAATTGTATCTCTCACTAGTTTGGGATGTATTTTACCAACAATAAAAATCTGTACAATTCAGAATTTAGCGTCTATCAGTTTTCTCATTTAAAACGGATGTCGGCCTCTGCAGAAAAGAATCTTTCAAGATGATGCCTATCGTTTCAGTTGTCTTTTTCTCCTCTGAACGATCGGTTTGTTCCCCTTCAAGCGTTTTCAGTGAACCCCACAGACAATTAATTACAGATTTACTTATCGTTTTTGAAGTTGGGAAGAAAAAAAAATGTCAGTTCAAATGGGTTCAATGTTGGAGGCCAATAAATCAAATATATATCACATCGGATAGTCTTCTTTTTATTATTTATTCAAACATTTAACAGTACATTGCAGAACAAATTTTTCAAAGGATGATCCTAAATAACAAGTTAATGTAAAAAATTCCCATGCAAAAACCATAACGACTTTCTAAAATGCTGAGCAAAAAAACTGAGTATTATGGCACTGATTCAGTTCTAATCGTCCTCGCTGGAAGCCAACCACATCTCTTAAGAATACAGACCAATATTAAAGATGTCACAATTGTAACGAATTGTTGTAATTTTGACACATGCAGATCAATAATGAACGATACATATTGGTCCTATGTCTTTTCACGAGAAGGGAGGACCACGTGACAGGTTCGACGCCTGGGATAAGAAATCCGTGCTGCAGATCACTACAGTGAATCATCTGATAACAGTTTATATAAAGAAACAGAGGAGAGCTTGTCTACGTCATGTTATTCTCGAATCTGCCTTTACAGGGCAATCGTTCCATATGGAACGTCTTGATACGGAAAGAAACGATCTGTTTAAATAATAATATTTAATGCAGTTTATGACTGGCACTCACGATCTACTATCGATGACTGACATAACGAACATGAATCAACCAGGCGATATTCGAGTACACTTCTTACCAAGCAGTTAGTTATACAGTGACATAATGGCCCATGTGCAGGTGGTGGCGGGAATTTCTCTTAATGACCCAACATTCTGAATGCTCTGGTTAATGTCGATAAGGAAGGTTAAACGATAAGCCTTCGTCAAGTACATCAGATAATTCTTGTGGAAGAAGTTTTCAGGATTGAGTCACCAGTTTATAGACATTATGGGTGGGTAAGAGATTTTGTGAAATGGATTGTAGTACATTTCGCAATGATGAGGACAGAGAGTTCGCTTCACACCGTTTATAAATCGTTGCAATCGGATTGTAAGCATAACTATCGGCAGTGTCGGAGGTGAAGAATTTCAAATCATCTGCAACTAAAAAAAGCAGTTACTATTTGTAAAGCAGACGTGACATCTTAAACACAAAAAAATTAGGACCGATGGGAGCCCTGTGGCACCCGACCCCACTGCTATGTCTCGAGAAAACCCGGGGTTTAGCAAACGGTGATAAGGGGATCTAAGTAGGAACCGGCCCCTTTTAAGTAACCCCCCGAAATACCGATATGAAAGCTTTCTCAGAAGCATTCGCATTTGTCAGGCTTGGAAAAATCTGTATAGACAGCGTAAACCTGGCGAACCCTCCTAAAAAAGATAGTTCTGAAATGGCGAGATTGGTTGCCAGGGGCCACTATAAACCGTGTTGTAAAAGAAATTAAAATCTTTTAGGTGGAGAATACCTTATCCGTAATGATGTCTTCGAATTTTTTGGGAAAATTAGAAATGACCCAAATCCTCTGTAGTTAGTTACATCAAGCCCTATTCTCTTTTGTGGTTTAGTTTTAAAAATTGAAAAAATGTTTACATATTTTCAAATGTTATATAGTCTAGCGAATTTTGAAAATAGTTAGAAGGCTTAAAAATTGGTGAAAAACTCTTTTTTGAATAAAATCGAAAAGGGGTTTGAGGATTTTATGAAGCCCAGTGGTGGGGGTCAGTTTTTTTATGGGTTCATTTTTAAAATTAACGAAAAGCACCTTTTTTTTTTCACAGATTATTATTTCAGCATTCGTTTCAAAATAAAATTATCTCATTATTAATATAATACACTTTATATTTATTTTTAAAAAATATAGTTATTCAAAAAAATAGGTAATGTATGAAAACAAAAACATTAAAAACAAAAAAATTAGCCAATAGTTTAAAAATAATACTTAATATTTCTATAAACTTAAGATTTATTGAGTTAATTGAAATAAAAGCAAATTTGTTCAAATTCCCCAAATCCTATATAAAAATTTTTTTTTCTTATTTTTACAAATAAACAGTTTTTTTAAAAAAAGGGATAATATTTTTTGGTATCAATAAATAGATTATTTTATTGTAAAATAAATAGTCAAATAATATACAGGATGCCAAGGTAAAAAGGTGCCAACCGGTACATGTTTCTGCTTTAGAGTAAATTTGTTTTTTTTTTGAATGATACAAAATTAAGATGGAACATAATAAAAATAAATCTTGTCATTTTCGATAAAATATTATCTTTTGATATGTCGGTAGTTATAAAGGAAATTCGAAGTAGACCCAAAGGCTAAAGGCTAAATCTAAAGTGGTGTAAACTTAAATAAACTGTCAAATGATGAGCTGACTTTTCCTTTATAAACATGTTCGATATATCAAACTCTTATCTGTAAAAAGGCTGTGTGTACGGGGTGTATTAAAATTGATTACTTATATATTTGTGATGTTAAAGGAGATACGCTGTTGTAATCAGGATTAATCTTTCACAATGCCTTATAGAACTTCTGTTAAGAATAAATCGTGAGCTCCAAGATAGCTATGGCCAAAGTTTAATTTCAGCTGCCTTGAAATAGTCCATGTGGTGAGGTAGTATCTGGTTGCAAAATCGGATTTAAATGTGTTCTCAGATGTGGTATATAATGGTGCTTTACAGTTTTTTGATTATAACGATGTGCGGTCTTACAACAGGGACCTTATATGAACATAGTATTAATTTTAAGGATATGCACTAAAGCGTACATATATAAAGATCGTCCTAATATAATAGTTGTGGACGATCTTTATATTGTTTTTTAGATATATCTTAAAAGTAGTATTTTTATATAGTAATATATAATATATATATATATATATATATATATATATATATATATATATATATATATATATATATATATATATATATATATATATATATATATATATATATATATATATATATATATATTATATATGAGACAACAAAATTTTATTTGTAAATAAAATTTAAAATTGTCGACTGTTTTAAGTTCAACTTTATTGTACATAACTTTTCATTTTTGTCTGTGATATTAATAAATTTAAATAAAAATTGTCTGTGTACGGTGGATTTTAAGTTTTATTTTCTATTTTAGAACATTATATCTAAAAGCCCATGAGAACGAAACGTTGAGTAAGTTTTTTTAATTTGTTAAGTAACGTTACCTAAAAATAAAAAAATTATGATTTTAAAATTATATATATATATATATATATATATATATATATATATATATATATATATATATATATATATATATATATATACAGTGTGTCTACTGAAGTTGGCAACATATGGGAAACTTCATAAAAAGTTATGCATGCTCTAGAAACTAAATAAAATTAAAATATTTATTTTTTTTAATCCTATACGAAGTTAGTCAAAAAATACAAATTTTAGTCGTAATTTTTATAGCAGTAGTGGCGTAAAGTACCTTTATATTTAACAATATCAAAAATTGTTATTATAAAAAGTTGTTCGGAATTAAAAAACACGTTTAATTATGCATTTGCATTAATTGATTATATATTTTTTAAATTTTAAAAACATCTCTACTGGAACAACGAAAATTTAATTGTAATTATTGTAAATGTTGTCTAGGATACTCTGACAAGAAATGTCAGAGAGTAATTTTTGTACATATATTCTAGGACGCTTTTACAAGAAATACTTGACAGTGGCATTTAAAACAACAGTTGTATTTAGCGAAATTTGGTAGAAATTTATTAGAAATGCCAGCAAAATGTGTAATTTTTTTTCAATTAGAAGGATGTAATTGCATATTTAAACATAATTTTTAATTCCGAACATTTTTCCATAATAATAATTTCGATCACTTAAAAGCACTTAATATAATCCGTATGTAAACGACATGCATTTCATATAATTCAGTAGGCTTACCTGTGACTATGCGCTAGACTAGATACCCTACTTGCGCGAGACGACGTAGCCATCGGCGATCTAGGTGCTAATTGTAGACTATGATAATCACTCTCTGGGTTATATTCCAAATTATATTCTGAGTCCAGGCTTTCGTCAGTGATATAGCTCATTTGTTTTGCTTGGGTATAGAGGTATTGAGCTTTGGCTATACCTTCTTTCCACCCCTATAAAGAAATTTAATTATTTAGATAAACACAATTTGAAAGAAATATAAATAAACAAAGTAAAATATCAGTAAACCTAAACAAATAAATCATCGGCAAAAACGTTTTTTTACCATGAATCCATTAAGAGTACAGTGTAATAATCTATTGAAACGTATGCTGGGCGATGTTCATCTATGCTTTTAAAACACCAATTTAATTTATTTTAGTTGATGTTGGACATTTCGAAGAACCGATCAACAAGTATTATGTTCAGGAATAAAATTTGTTTATTTTTTTTTTTTTATGTTTATAAATAAAATTCGTTTTATGCTGATATCTTAAATGTGAAAGTTTTATAGAAGGCTAATAAAGCGCTGTAATTATATTCCAATTGAAAATTTAAAAAAAAAATGTTAAATTGTACTAAAAATTTAAAATATTAGGTTATAGTTATTAGTTAGCATATTAGTCAAAATTAATTACTATATTAAAATTAGGTATAATTAATAAATAACAAAAAATATTTTTGTTAAATATAATTAGTTATTACATTTTTCTATTTTTTTTTATTTATTTAATTCCCAGCCAACTATACAGTTTATTACATGAAATAAAATAATATAAAAAATTAATTTAACAATAATTAACTTTAACAAGAACTCGTTAATAAAACAGTCGAATTAATTTGAAATATTTGTTTATATGTACAGGGTCTTTGATTATATTTACCTGGCATCTGAAGCCTTTATTATTCAAGACAGAAAAAATGTTTTTTATTAAAATTGTAGGTTATGTTCCAAACTATCTTCTGAAATTATCAGTAATAAAATATCACGTTAAAAAAATGAAACAAATATATAATATAAACTTCAACTTTTTTAAATGGAACACCCTGTATGTTATGCGCTACAACCAACGATATTTTTTTCCAATTTCAAATATACATACATTAATGATATTTGAATAAACCATTTTTGACATAGTTTAGCTTAAATTATAAATACATTGAAAAAAAAGTCATTTTAGGACAAGAAAGACATAAAAAATAATAAAATTGTTATAATAAATTTGACGTCTGGATATTGTGAAAAGTTAAAGATAAACATTTTAACTATTAAGAATAATTTATATTGCTTTCTTGTCATGGGTTTTTTAGGACAACAAAAAATCGCTATTGTCTTCTTCATTGTAACAATAATAATGTGACGACAGTGCAAAGAGAATATTACTTTAATATCCCTAACAACGGGTACCATTTTTAGACCCTATTAAAGATATAGTAAAAAAGTTTAGTGAATAGAAAAACAAAAATAAAAATAAGGAGTGTAGCATAAAATGAAAATAAAAATTTGGATATCCCCTTTTTTTGCAGAATAATTATTATACTTTTTTTACTGGGCTAGCACTAAGTACGTTTAATAATATTAGAAAATCCTAAAATATCACTCTCGGATGCGGTATCCGAACCTAATTAAACAGATTATAAAATATATTCAACTAAAAAAAATTACAAATTTCATCCTTATAAATATATGTCCGTCCAGAATTTTTCTGAAAAAAACATGAAGACCGACCTAAGTAGTTAGTAAATAGAGTTTTTAAATAAAACTCTATTTACCAAGGAGTCTTCCTCTACCATAGCAGGAATGTTTAATCAAAAAGTTAACATTATTGATCCAGAGAAAACCCTCATCAAATTTCGAATTCAGCAACATAACAATTTTATTGTTTCCAAAGATTTCTTGATACTAATATGAAACTTTTTTGAAAATTATTTATAATTTAAGCTAGAATATCTTAAAAATGGTTCACCCAAATATCATTAATGTATATATATTTAAAATCAGAAAAAAATCTTTCGTCCTAGCGCATAATATACTGGGTGTTTCATTTAAAAAAGTTGAAGTTGCCTATATTTTTCAATTTTTTTAATATTATGGAAAAAAGTACAAGTTTTATATAGTACATTTTTTCTAACCTTAAAAACAAAGGCTTTAGGTGCCACGTAAATATAATCAAAGACCCTGTACATAAAAAGTATAGCATCGATTTTAGTCCTTGTATTACATTTTTAAATATAATTATAAATGTTTAACCAGTAACATGAAACAAACGATTGCATTTGAACATTACTTTACAAAATAAAAAGTTACGTAAACTTAGGCTTTAGAAAGTTATAACTTCTTAGATGTTTCAGAATCTTTTTAATCTGCTGTGGCCGATCCAGTTTAGTGCTCTCTATACTTCCCTTGATGATTTATTAAATGGATTTTGCGCCATAAAAGCGCACATCTTTTAGAATTATAAATTACCTTCATGTTTTTGTAATACCTTACATCATAGTACCCTTGATAATGAAAATAAACGTTTTAGAAAAGCTTACAGAAACTTTAAAGAGTGTTTTTTATATTGCTGCATTTCTAAATATTTCGAGTTTCCTTGTCAACTAGGCAGCCAGCAACGACTACCCTCCCTGTCGTCTATTCTATCCTTACGCTCTGCCAATTTAATTTTATTCGACACGTACTTGTAATTACAAAATTAGATTTATCATTGCAGAAAATTCGTATTCCTAATTTAATAATCACATTATATATCTTGTACGGATGCTGTAGATATAAGAAATAGGGATGTTAAAGAAAAATGGTTTAAAACGAATATAATTTTATGATAACAGGATTTTCGTTTATACACTTTTAAAATAGAAAAATAAATTTTTTATACAAGAAAAACATTAAGAAAAAAAACCCAATATTACTAATAAATAAAATATTGGCAAGATTAAAAAAAGCTGCCATTGCGTTACGTAGCATTTTTGGCTTCCATCGCTTCAATACGTTTTGGTACAGTTTAGGCAGGTTGTGATCGCAACCTTTTCTTTATGATATGCCACAGAGTTTCTATTGGTGATAGATCTGGGCTGCTGCAACGAACTCAAGGACTAGAATTAACGTAACCATTTTGTAGGTAGGTTGTTTGGTATAGTGATCTTTTTGTTTTTCTTTTGAAAAAACGTGAAAAAACTGTCATGCATCAAAAATTAAAATCAGGAAAGTATCTTGAAAATTTGATAAAAGTATTTAAAAATATTGGTTTTTGTGTTAATATAGGCAACATTAATTAAATATAAACATTTATTGATATGACAGTTCTAAGCAACGATGGTATACTAAAGGATGGCTCATTTCTAAGATATGGGATTAGGGTGGTGGCAAAGTATATGAATGAGAAAACTTTAAAAATAATGTATTTCGCCAACTTCGAATCAATTTTAAAATAAGGGATTATTTTTTGGGGTCGTGACGGAAACATCCAATCCACTTTTGTTGCACAAAAACGTCTTATAAGGATTATAAAGAAGCTTAAGTTTAATCAATCATGTAGAACTGTATTCAGGCAAATGGGAATAATGACAGTGTATGCATTGTACACTTTTGAATTTCTGATGTTTTTGTATAGAAATAGAGATTTATTCGAACCACTAAGTAATCACAATTACAATACCAGAGCTAAGTATCTGTTTTATCCTATACATCGTCTCCAACTACGTGAGAAAAGCCCAGAATATATGTGTGTTAAGTATTATAATAGGTTACCCATAAAAATAAAAAGAATAACGAGCCAGAGGGCATTTAACATTGAAATTAAAAAAATGTTAATCAACTTAGAACCATACGGCATGGATGATTATTTTAATATGTAAGATAGACTATTATGTAATAAATTTGTTATTGTTTTTTGTGACGTCAAACAAATTATGAAATAAAGATTATTATTATTATTATTATTATTATTATTAAATTATTATTAATTATTATTATTTTTACCTCGTTAAAAATTTGGGGAGCCTATGCGACCACCGGTGTGAATTTTTTGTCTTCTGGGATTAAGTTAAACAATTTGCGTTTATTAAAGTACTTTTTAGTGTAGTTTGGACTAGAGAAAAAAAGCATTCGTTTTTGAGTTTGAGAGTTTGACCTTGGCAAACAGATTCGGCAAACTGAGCCATCCTCTGTAGCATATAATCGTTGGCCAGTGTGGTCTGTTTACAAGCTTTTCCCATTGCTTATATTAAAGCCACGTAGTGTTTTTTTACTTTAATTATATCCAACCAAGAAGTCGTTAGGCTGCTGTATGCCGATTTTAGAAGAGAAATAAGGTTTTCTAACAACCAATTTTTTACTTTTTTAGCCGTGTGGCAAGCAGCACCATTCTGTTGAAAGTAGAATTATTTAAAACCATTTCTTCTATTTGTGGTTTTAAATTATTTTGTAACACGTTGATGTACTTATTAGCATTCAATATTCCATCTACAAAGTGTAATTTTCCCACGCCATAGCAGGAGAGTTGACTTTCTTTTTAAGACAACCGTTATAAAAAAAAAACTTCCTCTTTGGCTTTTATGACTCATCCATGATTGTCATCAATGCAAACTTCAAAGTTCGCTTCGTCACTTCACACTATTTTGTGAACTAATTTTGAGACCAACTTTTGTCCTCTTTAGCCCAAAAAAGTATGTTTTTCTTCTGCTTCTGTGTAAGTAAAGGCTGTTTTTTTTGCCCACATTGAAAATTGATAATACGCTAAATGTTTATATCTTATTTTATAAGTCTTGAATCCTAGTTTTTGAGCAGCCCTCAGGAACGTTGCTTTTGAAAAACGTTTTTCCGCCATCTTATTCCACAAAAGACAACCCTCCATAATTAGCCCGACGTTTTTGCTTAATCACCGCGTTTTAAGCTTTGAGGTTTATATTAGATCAGTGTGGCTTGCTTCCACTTTTTTTCTGCATCTCAGAACCTAGTTTCTAAAAAAGCTAGAAGGTTTTAGTTGATTATGTTGGGAAAATTGTTCAAAAAATCGTAAAATAAAGAAAAAAGCATTTATTTTATTAAATAAAGATAAATGTGTGGAGTCAATATCTTGATTTAAATAATAATTGGGTTTCCCATGCTCGATGCTGAAGTAAATTAAGGTAAACTTAAAATCAATTAACACACCATACCACCATTTTTGTCTTCTTGTCTTCAGTAAAAAAAAAAAAAAAGTAAAAAGCCATCAGAATTTTCTTGTTTTTTTAAAACAAAATTTCTTAAAATTTTGTTTAATTGTTTCTTTTAATATTATCTTGACAACGATGGCCGACTTGCCACCGAAACGTACATTAGTGTTTTTAATTTTTTTGTTTTTTTATTTGGGTTTTTTTTTTTTTTTGTTGCAGGGATCTGTGTTCATAGGGGGAATAGAGCTGAGCAGGCTCCCAATTTTAATACCCGGGGCCAGGAACCCTAGGGGCCCATTTTCCAAAAAAATAGTAAGACCAGTATCCCCAAGAAAAAAATACTGAATCCCTGAATCCCCCACAAAACTATAGAAAATATTTACTATTCTGGTCAACCCAAATTTTAGTAGGTCAAACTTTAAGTTGTTGTGGGTTTGGGAAAAAAATTTTAAGGGAAAGAACAAAATATTGAACAAAATTTTTAAAATTTAACCCGGATAAAATTTTTAAGTAATTTTAATTTATTTTTTAAAATTTTAAGGTTTTTTTATTTTAAAAAAATTTTAAAATTTTATTGTTTTTTTTTTTAATTTTTAAAATTTTTCATTTTAAGGCAATTTTTTTTAAAATTAATTTAAACAAAAAATTAAAAGGGAATTTCCCCTTTTTGAAAATTTCTTCACCTCCTTTTCCAACTCCCGGGGCCAAAAATTAACAAAGTTAATTTTACCGCCCCAAAAGGCTTTGTTAAAAAACCATTTTGGGAGAAGAAAACCTTTGGGAAAGTTATTAATTCGTTTATTTTCCCTTATTTTAATTTTTAAATTTTTTTTCCCGGAATTTTTAAAAGGGGTCCATTAAATTTTAAATTTAAAAAAATTTAAGTTTGTGGGGGCAAAAAAGGGGGTTTAAAATTTAATTTTTTTTGTTTGGGTTTTAAAATTTAAAAAATTTTTTTTTTAAAAAATTTAATTTTTTTTCTTTAAAGAAAAAAACGTAATAAGAAACTTTTTTTAAATGACTTAAAATTTAAAAATTTTTTTTGGTTTTTGAGGAATAATAAAAAATGATTTAGAATTTTAATTTTTTTTTAAGTTAAAAAAAAAAAAATTTCATTCCTTTTTTGGGGTTTTAAAAAAACCCTTTTTGGTTTGTTAGTTAAATTTAAATCAAAAAATATTAAAGGGTTTTTTAACCCAAGTTTTAAACTGCGAAAAAAATACTTTTATAGGGGTTTAAAAAACTTTTTATTAATTTTTTTTTAAAATCTTCCCCTTTAACTTTTTAAATTACGTTTGTTAGTGAAAACTTCCAAAATTTGGGGGGGGGAAAAAACCCAAAGGCCATTTAAAATTTCCCCTTTTTTTTAAAATTTGATAATTGAAAAAGGCCCCTTTTTTTTAAAAAATTTTCAACAAAAAATTAACCAAATTTTTTTAAGGGTTTAAGTTAAGGCCCTTAACCAATAAATTTTTCTATAAAAAAAGGGAATTTAAAAATTTTAAATTGGGTTTTTTTTTCAAAAAAAAAAAAAGTTTTAAAAAATATTTAAAAATGTTTGCAAGCTATAATACCTTAATGAATCCAAAACCAAAAATAAATTTTAAAAAAAAATGGCCTTTGGGGCCCAATTTTAATTTAGGTTTTAAAAAAATTTTTGAAAATTTCCCAAAAGGGGTTTTTTTTTTAAAGAAAAAAAAAAAGGTTTTTTAAAAAATAAAAAAATAAATTTCATTGGGGAATAAAAAAGGAAAATTTTTTTTAAATTGAACAATTTTATGGAAGGGTGGAAAAAAACCCTAAAAAATGGCTAAAAATAAAAGTTTTTAAAAACACCTTAAAACTAAAAGTTAAAATTTTTTAAAAATTGAGTTTAAAAAACCCTCCGTTTTTTTTTTGGGTTTAAAAAAATATCCAAACAAAAAATTTTCCCGGAATTCTTAACTTAAAAAAAAAAGCCGGGTTTTCCCAAAGAGGCCCCTAAAATTTTAAAATTTTTAAAAAATTTTTTAAAATTTAATTTTTTTTTAAAAATCCCTCAAAAATTTTTATAAATTTAAATTTTTAAAAAATGGAACCCCCAAAGGAAAAAAGCGTTTCTTTCAAACCATTGGGCCTTTTATGGTATTTTATTTAACCCGAAAAATTTTGAACATATTGTTTTTGAATTTTGCAAAAAACCCAAAAACCTTTAACCATTTAAAAAAAATGTTTGATTGGTTTTTTGAAAATTTTCCAAAAACCCTTCCCCTTTTTTTGTAATTAAAAATTCCAAAAAAGGTTTTTTTTTTCCCCAAATTTTTAAAAAATTTAAAAAAAAAAGGTCCAAAATTTTGGTTTTTCCCAAAAATCCCGAAACCGGTTTTTCCTTTTTAAAAGGGTTTGAGGCCCCCGGGGAATTTCCCAAATTTCCGTGTTCTTTTCTTTTGGCCCCAGTATCCCCGAAATTTTTTTAAATTTTTTAAAAATTTTTTTAAAGGGGGGTTCATTCGTTTACTAAAACCCTTTTGGTAAGAAAATCCCTTCACCCACCAAACCCCAAAACAAAAACCGCCTTCGGGATAAAAGGGCACGGGCCCTTTTCCTTAAATTTTTGAAGGGCTTTTAGGTTTTAAAAAAATTTATATTTTTTTTTTGTTGGGGGTTAAATTTTTCCAAAAAAAAAAAGCTCGGTTTTTAATTTTTATTTTTTTTAAAAAAAATTTAAAAATTTTTTTTGAGGTTTTTCCATCGGTTTTTAAATTTTTTCTCTAAAAAATTGAATTTTAAAATTAAATAAAGACCCCTTTTTCCAAAATTTGAACGTTTTTTTAAACCCCCGCTTAAAGGAATTGTGTTGTAAAGGAAAAAAAATTTAAAATGTCGGAATTTGATAATTTTTTTATTGGGGAAACCATTTAATATTTTAAAATTTTTCTTAAAAAACTTTTTTAATAAATTTTAAAATTTTAATTTTTTTTTTAAAAAATTTTTTAAAAAGGCAAATTTTTTTTAAAATTTAAAAAAGAATTTTATTTTGTTAACCTGGTTGGGATTAAAATTAAAAAAGGTATGTAAGCAAAAGGTTAAATTTCCAAAGACCCTTTTAAAAATTGATATGTTGTTTTATTTATTTTGCTAACCAAATCTTTTTCCACAAATTTCTATATTCGGCTAGTCCAAAAGTTTACAATACGAACCGATTTCTGTCCCCTAATAGTCCGGGAGGCCACCGCAAAAAACCAAGCCTATAAGGGAGCCGCATGACCATTTTTTTATATTACTATCAACAATAGACAATTCAAAGTCGCACTGCTGTCTCAGCTCAGCGGGTTCAAATTATTTTTTACCTTAAGAAAAATTGTGAAAAACGTTTTTTTTTATTATAACTCAAAAACTATTGATTTTAGGAAAAAAAGGTATATAATCAAAATATAGCCCTTTTAGTTTTTGAGATATTAACGATTTAAATTTAAAATAAAAAAGCAATCATCTTAAAAACAAAAAACGTTACGAAAAAATGTAACGAACAAAAAATATGCCTTTTAATACGTTCTATAAAAAAGGTTAAATACATATTTTTAATAAAATAAGTATTAAAGGTGATATAAGCAAAAAAGTGATTTTGGCCCTTAAATATTTCGCTTTTAACAATATTTTTTTTTGGTACTAGTAAGTATACCAGCACCGATCCAATTAAAAATGTATTTTAAATGTTCTATTTATTAAATGAAACAAACTAATACACATGTGCCTTAAGGCAATGGGGGACCGGATAATTTATTTAATTTTTTTTGGTCCAATAACTGTACAGGGTCTTTGATTATATTTACGTGGCTTCTGGGGCCTTTATTTTTAAAGACAGAAAAACATGTTTTACATAAAAATTGTAGGATTTTTTCCATATTATCTTTTGAAATTATTAGTAAAAAAATATCGCAATAAAAAAATGGAAAAATATAGGCAACTTCAACTTTTTTAAATGAAACACCCTGTATATTATGCGCTACAACGAAATATCTTTTTTTTCTGATTTCAAATATATGTACATTGATGATATTTGGATAAACAATTTTTTACATATTTTAGGTTAAATTATTAGTAAATTACAAAAAAGTTTCATATTAGTATCAAGAAAGCCATGGAAACAATATAATTGTTGCAGAATTTGGTAAGGGTTTTCTCTGGACCCATAATGTTTATTTTTGTGATTAAACATTCCTGCTAAAGTGAGGGAAGACTTGTCGGTGAATAGAATTTTATTTAAAAACTTTGGATCCTGCTGCATAAAACTAGCTATTTCCAATGCATACTTAGGTCGGACCTGCATGTTTTGTTCAGGAAGGTTCTGAACGGACATAAATTTATAAGGACAAAATTTGTAAAATTTTAGGATTAAATAAATTTTATAATCTGTTTTATTAAGTTCAGATGCCGCATCCGAGATTGATATTTCAGGATTTTCTAAAATTATTAAAAGTAGTTAGTGCAAGTTCAATAGAAAAAGTATAATAATTATCCTGAAAAAACGAGGATATCCAAAACCTTGTTTTCATGTCGTCAAATTTATTGAAACAATTTTATTGTTTTCATAGCTTTCTTGATACTAATATGATTTTTTTTTTCAATTTATGTATATTTTAGGCTTAAATATCTCAAAAATGGTTCATCCAAATATCATCATTGTATATATATTTAAAATTAAAAAAAAAATATTTTATTGTAGCTCATAATATACAGGTCATTCCATTTAAAAATGTTGAAGTTGCCTATATTTTTCCATTTTTTTATTGCGATATTTTTTTACTGATAATTTCAAAAGATAATATGGAAAAAAACCTACAACTTTTATATAAAACATTTTTTCTGTCTTTAAAAATAAAGGCTCCAGAAGCCACGTAAAGATAATCAAAGACCCTGAACTCATTTCGGTCTACTTGAAACTTTAACCAAAATAAAATTTTATCTTTATTCAATTGAAAAAAAATGCCTCCTTTATCTGGGTGCTATATACCTGACAAGACGCTTAACATATCTCGATCTCCCATGCTACTATGTGTATAACTGATCGTTTAAATGTTTTTATTATCGATTTTAATATTAATATCATTAATTTTTAAACAGTTACTCGTTCAGAATGATCTTGAGAAAATTTTGATTATAATTTTAACATATATTTTTTATATAGTTTGTTTAGTACTAAACTTTTAAAACATTTGTCTTATTATGCTATCTACTTCTTCTAGGCTTAAAGCTATTCTTATTTAAATTATGGTATTTACACAATTATTTACTACTTTAAAATATAATTATTAAATTAAAGTTTAATTATTAATTTAACTAAAATAAAATAATAATAAAAAAATATGTTAAAAATATCATTAAAATTTTCTCAAGATCATTCTGAACGAGTAACTGTCTTTGTAAATTAATAATATTATTATTTAAATCGATAATAAAATTATTTAAACGATGAGCTATACCCATAGAAGCATTGAAGATCGAGAAATGTTAAGCGTCCTGTCAGGTACCTATATAACACCAAGATAAAGGAGGCACTTATTATTATTTTTTTTAATAAAATAAAATTTAAATTTTATTTTAGTTAAAGTTTCAAGTGGATAGGTATGGGTACAGTTATGGGTTATCCCCCATTGCTTTGAGGCACATATGTATTAGTTTGTTTTATTTAATAAATAGAACATTTTGAATTAATTCTTAATTGGATCAGAGCTGGTATACTTACTTGTACCAATAAAATATTGCTATTAGCGAAATTTTAAATGACCAAAATTACTTTTCTGCTTATATCTCCTTTATTACTTATTTTATTAAAAATGTGTATATAACTATTTTTATAGAGATAACCAAAAGGCATATTTTTTGCCCATTACATTTTTTCGTAATTCTTTAATTGTTTAAGATATTTGCGTTTTTGTTTTTAATTTAAATCGTTAATATCTCAAAAACTACAAAGGGCTACAAAAAAGTATAAATAAAAAAACTGACGTAGTTTTATTAGGTCATTAATTTTGACTATACACCATTTTTTAATAAAATCAGTAGTTTTCGAGTTATATTAAAAAAAAAAGATTTTTCACAATTTTTTTAAGGTTAAAAAAAATGCAATTTGAACCCGCTGCAACTATAGTTCATAGCAGAAAAAATATGTTTCATGCAGTTCTCTTATAGGCTTGGTTTTTTGCGGTGGCCTCCCGGACTATAACTTGTTTTGTAGCCGAAGTACTGGGTTTACACCAATCCTTTGGTTTTAATTTAGGATTATGGTAGTGGACCCAAAATGTTATAAATGTGCTGAGAAAGTTGCAATCGAATTTGCTATTGTTCCACTCTTACCAAATGCGGCACACAGCTTTATGAAATCCAAAACTTCAGCTAAAATATTGCTTACATTGTCTATTTTAAATTTCCAAGGCTTCTACTAAGTCTTTCTCGGTTAAACACGATATTTTAAAACCATATCCTGTACTTTTGCTACAATTTCTGGTGTTGATGCACATTATCAAAACTTGTAGGACTACGTTTTAATTTAGCGACCGATCTTTTTGCTGTTTTAATTAAAGGTAAAATGTTCTTATAAACTTTTGCAAGCATTTATAAATTTGTTTTATTGCAACACATTTTAAAAAGATATATATATATATATATATATATATATATATATATATATATATATATATATATATATATATATATATATATATATATATATATATATTTGAATATAATGTTTTGTAGACTGTACGTCAGATTTGACAAAGCCTTATAACAAATTGTTTGCTGATAGCTGGTGTCTGTTTGGTTTTACCTGAACCAAAAGTTTGGTAATTTTGCAATTACATTTAATTGAATAATTCAAGATTCGCTTATTAAAATTTTTTGAAACTTGGCACGAGGGTTTGTCAGATGGTCTCTTTAAAAAGCTATCTTACATTTTTTTTTGTAAAATGTACAGGGAAGCCAATAATTAACCCTCTTTAAATTAACATGGGATTTCCTGTGTTCCGCTCGGCGACGCACCACCCGGTATATGTCGCACCCACTTGGCGTAGTTGTCAATTTCGTGAATTGGATGTCCAGTTCGTAAAGTGGAACCAGATATTGTAATAATGTTTTATTTCACCATCTGGACAATTTTTATGTCCAGTTCATAAAATGGGTATGTAATTTTTCCACTTAGAGAAGCAAGACTATATTATACTATCTGGACACAAAAATTATCCAGTTCCTTTACTGTATATTTGGCATTTGTCCACTTAGTGAAACAATCAGTCGTCGGTGTTTTTAATGGCAAGAACATTATATTGAACTACTAAAGCAAAGATGTTTAATATCAAAAATACTTTTTAAACGCTTCTTGATCAACATAACAAGGAAAAACTAACCACAACTAACCAAAAATGTGGAGTCATTGCATTGTATTACAGTAAATAGATAAATGCCAAATATACAGTACAGAAACTGGATGATTTTTGTGTCCAGATGTTGTAATACCGTCTCGTTTCACCAAGTGTAAAAATGGTATATTGATTTCATGAACTGGACAAAAATATTGTACAGATGGTAAAATAAAATATTATTACACTATCTGGTTCCACTTCAGAAACTGGACATTCGGTTCATGAAATGGACAATTACGCCATGTGAGTGCAACATATACATAACAATGCAACCTGAAAGTGAGTGACGACCAGATCCAGTATTTTAGTAATAAATGCCATTAAAAAGTTAAACTTACTTAAACAAGGTTAATTTAGTTAAAAATACTCTTAATGATATACCTACTAAAAATATTTGTTGTTTTTGGAAAAATTTAAAATATCTAACTAGTTATATAGTTTCGTTCGATAAGACACGGCGCTATTAGGTTCATATTTATACCTTTCTAAATATGGTAGTACTTTTTTATGAAAATGTATGAAATTTCTTATAGCTACGTCAATTTATTCGTATATTTACAGCTGTTCACAGTGGATGTGTTACAGTACTTTTTACACAAAAATATATATATATATATATATATATATATATATATATATATATATATATATATATATATATATATATATATATATATATATATATATATATATATATATATATATATATATATATATATATATATATATATATATATATATATATATATATATATATATATATATATATTTTTTTTTGTAAAAGTACTGTAACATCCACTGTGAAATAAATATACGAATAATTGACGTAGCTATAAGAAATTTCATACATTTTCATAAAAAGTACTACCATATTTAGAAGGTATAAATATGAACCTAATAGCGCCGTGTCTTATCGAACGAAACTATATAACTAGTTAGATATTTTAAATTTTTCCAAAAACAACAAATATTTTTAGTAGGTATATCATTAAGAGTATTTTTAACTAAATTAACCTTGTTTAAGTAAGTTTAACTTTTTAATGGCATTTATTACTAAAATACTGGATCTGGTCGTCACCCACTTTCAGGTTGCATTGTTATGTATATGTTGCACTCACATGGCGTAATTGTCCATTTCATGAACTGAATGTCCAGTTTCTGAAGTGGAACCAGATAGTGTAATAATATTTTATTTCACCATCTGAACAATATTTTTGTCCAGTTCATGAAATAAATATACCATTTTACACTTGGTGAAACGAACGTATTACAGCATCTGGACACAAAAATCATCCAGTTTCTGTACTGTATATTTGGCATTTATCTATTTACTGTAATACAATGCAATGACTCCACATTTTTGGTTAGTTGTGGTTAGTTTTTCCTTGTTATGTTGATCAAGAAGCGTTTAAAAAGTATTTTTGATATTAAACATCTTTGCTTTAGTAGTTCAATATAATGTTCTTGCCATTAAAAACACCGACGACTGATTGTTTCACTAAGTGGACAAATGCCAAATATACAGTAAAGGAACTGGATAATTTTTGTGTCCAGATAGTATAATATAGTCTTGCTTCTCTAAGTGGAAAAATTACATACCCATTTTATGAACTGGACATAAAAATTGTCCAGATGGTGAAATAAAACATTATTACAATATCTGGTTCCACTTTACGAACTGGACATCCAATTCACGAAATTGACAACTACGCCAAGTGGGCGACATATATGGTGAGTGCTGCCGAGCGAACACAGGAAATCCCATGTTAATTTAAAGAGGGTTAATTATTGGCTTCCCTGTACATTTTACAAAAAAATGTAAGATAACTTTTAAAGAGACCATCTGACAAACCCTCGTGCCAAGTTTCAAAAAATTTTAATAAGCGAATCTTGAATTATTCAATTAAATGTAATTGCAAAATTACCAAACTTTTGGTTCAGGTAAAACCAAACAGACACCAGCTATCAGCAAACAGTTTGTTATAAGGCTTTGTCAAATCTGACGTACAGTCTACACAAACATTATATTCAAAGTAAAAGACATGTTAACATTATTTTTTTATCAAACCTTTTATTTAATGTAACAATTAAGTTTAACTAATAACAATTATTACTATCGATCATTAAAAAAATAATTTAATCATCTAAAATTTAATTAAACCAATAGCAGTATCTGAAATATTTTAAATTTATTTTCCCATCAAGCCTATCTGGTCCATTTCAACCATTAAACGTATTGTCAGTAAATTCGAGTCCAAAGCCATCTCAATAAATAATTGTAAATGTTTAACTCAGAAGATCGAAAATAGATCCGAAAAAAGAGAGAACTGAACTCTTAATATTTTACTAGGTGTGGAAAAATAAAATCAAATAAAATACAAAAACTTTTTTAAAAATTATAGAGAATTACATAAAAACATTAATTAATCAAATTTTCAAACAACCCCCCATTATCAGTTAAACAATATCCCAACCGATCATAAAATTCATTTCTAACGTTGCTAAGTTGATATTGCAAAATTTTATTACATTATAACGAAATAGCGGTTTGTAACTGGTTTAGATTCTCAAATTTTACACTTTTATAAATGACACTTTTTAAGTGACCCCACAGAAAGAAGTCATTCGGTGAAAAATCAGGTGATCTTGCTGGCCACAGTATCCGGTACCGTGGACAAATAATATTGCCGTTAAAACCATTTTTCAGGTATTCTTTAACCATACGGGCATTATGGGCGAGGCAACCATCCATTTGGTACCAGATCATTTGATCTTCTCGAACAACTTCTTTCAAGGCGGGTCCAATTTAATTTTGAAATAAGTCCAAATAGGTTTCCGCTATCAGGTTATAGTCCTTAAAAAAGGGTCCAATGATATGGTGTCCGATAATTCTCACGAATACATTTGTTTTTTAGGTATAATGTGTCCGAGTATGAACAAAGCGATGTTCATTTTCTTGGCTTCAATACCGGCAATTCTGAACATTTGGTTCATTGTTGAGGGTAAATGTACATTCATCGGTAAAACAAATATTTCTTAAAAAATCCTATCGTTATTTGCTCTTTCCATCAATTTAAAACAAAATGCCATTCTTTGCTCTTTATCTCCTTCCTGCAGCTCTTGATGTTTTTCGAATTTATACGAATAATATTTGCGTTTTTTCAAAGTGCGCAATACCGTTGTATGATGTTTATTTACCTCTTGCCCAAGAACCCTCGTACTAACCATTTTGTTTTCCTCTACACTCAGTAGAATATTAAGATCTCTGTTCTCTCTTTCTTCGGCTCTATTTTCGATATCCTGAGTTAAACATTTACAATTATTTATTACGGAACCTTTGGACTCGAACTTACTGACAATACGTTTAATAGTTGAAATGAACGGAATGAGCTTGGTGGAGAAATAAACCGAAAACATTTCAGATATTGTTCTAAAACTGTTTCCCTCAAAATGCACTTAATTATGGATACTTTTTCGTCAATTAAATAATTCATATTTTTTTTCAAATACCTACTGTCACTGATTTATTGACACTTTTGCTCATGTCGGGGACAATATTCATTTTACTGGTGCCTTTTTGGTTTTACCTGAATCGAAAATTTGGTAATTTTGCAATTACATTTAATTGAATAATTCAAGATGGGCTATTAAAATTTTTTGAAACTCGGCACGAGGGTTTGTCAGATTGGTCTCTTTAAAAAGTTATCTAACATTCCTTTCTAAAATGTACAGGGGAGCCAATAGTTGACCCCCTTAAAATTTACATGGGATTTCCTATGTTCCGCTTGGCGACGCACCACCCGGTATAAACTTGACTAAAGTAACAAACTACTTAAATGTTATTTTTTGATAATATATTTTAATTTTATTTGTTTTTAGGCCATAAAAGCGATATTTGACTTTGACTTTGTCTACACTTTTATGTCAAAATTTATATGAACTAATAATTAAACACCACAATTATATATAAAAAATCTTTCATATAAAACAACATCCACGATTAGATAAATCAAATACGAACCTTTAATTTCTTAGCATCGTTGTTTTGCAAGATAAAGGCTGCCACTGCCATATCAAATTCATTACGGTATATAACAGCTAAACTAGGAGTTTCTCGATTTAGCTCCTGGATTACCAGCCGGTCCACCAGATATGGTTGTCGAATTACCCTCATAGTAGCTCCCCCTTTTTTGGTGGAAGGTTTACAGATGAGAAGCATATCAGTAAGAAGGAAGCAATGAACTTCAATCTGTAACAAAATATAATGGTAAATTATGTTTTAATAAAAATGTAATAGGCGTGATGTTAGGTAAATGTACAAAATGTTTTTCTTGAACTATTGTTATTCATCGTATTGATTATTTCATAAAAGATAGGATATTACAGTGATTGAAAGAATGTAAAGAGGTAGCGTTTTAAGGAATTTTTAAATTTATATATCTTTATTTTAAATTATACAGGGTGTCCTGATAAAGTCGTCCTCCGGCGATATCTCGAGAACCCTTGCATAGCTTTCGGAAAAAAAATATTTATGGTAAAAGCAGAGAGAAAATGCTGGAAATTATTTTTAAGTACATAATTCCACCGCCAGAGGGCGTAAAACTAAAAACAAAATTGAAAACACGAATAATTTAAAAATATGCCATATTAACTTAGGTCGTGGATAGTTTTCTGACGAACTATGTAAAATAAGGAAACTTTTTTTCTTTCAAGCGTTTTTTCCTACCCTGTCAAATATAGAAAGGGGAAAAAAAAACTTTTTTTTAACTTAACCGATTTTGATAAACTGGGTCCCGCTTAAAAAAGCTTTTACCAAGGCTCAAAATAAAGTATTGGTATAATTAATTTTTTTTTTGTTTTTTTCCCTAGAGACTGATTTGTGTCAAAGTTATAAATTTTGTCCATTTTTTCGAAAACTTTAAATACAATATTATTATTTTTATGAGCTCATTAAAAAAAGAATAAAGAAGTAAAGAAACCGGTGAAAACCGCGTATTGATATCTAAATTAATTCTTGGCTTATTGCCGAAATACTGCATTACTCGTATCATTTCTCATTTTAAGCTGTCAGATAAACAACGCGGCGTTTTTATTGAGAGTGCCGGGACGTCAAAAATCACAGATAACAGGGACGTCAAAAATGACAAGTGCATTGTTTGTCCAAGCTGATAATTTTAAATTTAGTTCTTGTTTATCGCAGTTCAACGTTATAATTATTAGCCGTAGTGTTGTTAATCGTTATTAAGTAGTAAGTAAGTAAATTATGTCTTATTCTACTACCGAAGCATACGAGATGCTCGCCGTTTGTTTTGAAAATTTTCAAAATGCCTTTATCGCTGCAAGGCAATATGCCAGAAGATAATGCAAAAGACGCCAATTTAATAAAAAAAGTATTTAGACGTTTGACAACCCCTTAAAGAAAAACTGAAAATGTGCATCCCCTTCCAGCACAATGAAGATACAATTAGCCAGAGCCCGTAGATATTAATAAATCAGCTATTATTATTCACAAGCCGTGTAATTATGAATGCTGTTAATAAATTGATGATAAACAAATAATAAGATATTATTAATATTATTTATTATTCGTAGAAAAACAAATGGCATTCTCGATAAAAACGACGCGTTATTTATCTGACAGCTTAAAATAGAAAATGATACGAGTAATGCAGTTTTTCGGCAATAAGTCGAGAATTAATTAAGATATAGAAATGCTGTTTTCATCAGTTTCTTGACTTTTTTATGCTCTTTTTAATGGGTTTATAATAATAATACCATTGTATTTAAATTTTTCAAAAAAATTGACAAAATTTATAACTTTGACACAAGTCTCTAGGGATAAAACAAAAAAATAAATTAATTATACCAATATTTCATCTTAAGCTCTGGTAAGAAGCTGTTTCAAACGAGACCTAGTTTATTAAAATCGGTTAAGCCAAAAAAGTTTTTTTTTTCAAATGTACAGGGTTTTCCCGTATAATTGCGCACCCCTTTAAAATCTTTATTTTTATAGATAGAAAAAAATAGTTTATATGAAAGTTGCAGGATTTTTCATGAAGATTTTCATGGTGTAAGATAGAAAAACAAACGATGATCGGAAAATTAACAAATCACTATCAACTTCGTTATTTTAAATGGAACACCCTGTATATGATTCAAAATTCAAATTCTGCTAATCTTCCTCTTTTCAAATATATATATATAACTTATCTATGTTCGGATAAACGAGTTGCAAGTTATTTGAATTTAAAATCTGTTCTTATAAGCCATAGTTAGCCATGGATACAACCCAAAGTTTGGCAAAGTTAAGTCGCGTTAGCCATGGTTCGTCTTGGAAACCAAACAAAAATTGACTTCTGTCAAATAATTTTATATTTTACTTAGCTGTAGGGTTGTATCCATGGCTAACTATGGCTTATAAGAACAGATTTTAAATTCAAATAACTTGCAACTCGTTTATAGCGAGGGTTGTATCATGGCTAATAGTTATATACCAGATTACAATCAAGAAATTCACTCGTACCACATGCTATTATTCTCAACAATCACTTTGAATGAAAACATATGGCTTTCAAATTTTGATATGATATATTATATTATAAGATGCTGATTTTGGATATTATAACATGTGTCTATCACTTCCGGTTTAACCGGAAACGACATTAATTTTGATTTTTTTAATGGAACACCTTGTATATTTTTTAGAATTTGGATTCTACGGATCATTTCTGATATAAAATCTATATTATATCCTATACCTATCTCTGCTTGTTTTTGAGAAAATGGCGATTAAAGTTGTCTAAACTACCGCACATTATGCACTTTTATGGGAAAACAAATAGATGTTTTAAAATTTTATTATGTTTAATTTAATTCTTCCTGAGGACTCTATCTGTGGAGGTCATAATAAAACTACTTCCGGCTTCACCGGAAGTATTGCGAAAATTAACTTTTCTATTAATGTTACTTCAAAAATGTTAATGCAACACCCTGTATATTTTTTAAAATTTGGACTTTACAAGTCATTCTTGATATAAAATCTTTATTATATCCTATATCTATCTTTGTTAGTTTTTGAGAAAAGGGCGATTGAAATGTTCAAACGACCGCACATTATGCAGTTATAAGGGCAAACAATTTTCTCAAAAACTAACAAAGATAGGTATATGGTATAATATAGATTTTATATTAGGAATAAGCCGTAGAATCCAAATTTCAAAAAATATACAGGGTGTTGCATTTAAATTTTTGAAGTAACATTATTAGAAAAGTCAATTTTCACAGCACTTCCGGTAAAGCCGGAAGTAGTTTTATTATGACCCCCACAGATAGGGTCTTTAGGAAGAATTAAATTAAACATATAAAATTTTTATAACATTTATTTGTTTTCCCATAAAACTGCATAATGTGCGGTTGTTTGGACATCTTCAATCGCTCTTTTCTCAAAAACAAGCAGAGATAGGTATAGGATATAATATAGATTTTATATCAGAAATGATCCGTAGAATCCAAATTCCGAAAAATAGACAGGGTGTTCCATTCAAAAAATCAAAGTTGATGTTGTTTCCGGTTAAACCAGAAGTGATAGACACATGTTATACTATCCAAAATCGGCATCTTAAGATATAATATGTCATCCCAAAATTTGAAAGCCATACGTTTTCATTCAAGAAAATAAAGGCTGGGTAGTGATTTCGTTGTCACCCGGTATATTTGAAAAGAGGAAGATTAGCAGAATTTGTATTTTCAATCATATACAGGGTGTTCCATTTAAAATAACGAAGTTGATAGTGATTTGTTAATTTTCCGATCATCATTTGTTTTTCTATCTTACACCATGAAAATCTTCATGAAAAATCCTGCAACTTTCATATAAACTATTTTTTTCTATCTATAAAACTAAAGATTTTAAAGGGGTGCGCAATTATACGGGAAAACCCTGTACATTTGCTCCTCTCCCCTTCCTATATTCGACAGGTTAAGAAAAAACGCTTAAAAGAAAAAAGTTTTCTTATTTTACATAGTTACTAATCCATGTTTTCAATTTTGTTCTTAGTTTTACGCCCTCTAGCGGTGAAATTAGAACTTGAATATAGAACATTAAAAACCAATATACAATATTCTATATTGAAAAACCCATAAAAAATAGCTATGGAGGTAAGGTACAGCGCCAGACGTTCGCATTTCTACAATTCTCCTGGCTTGCTTTAACAGTCGAATGCGCAATGTTTGAAACCGTTTTTTACACTTTTCGCCAAATTTATATTGAAATCAAAGATATACAAGCCGTAAACTTAAATTTAAAGTTTAATAACACGTTTACTAAATTTAAATCGGACAATTACACTTCACACGCTAAATCGTAAAATTCCACTGTAAAATATGTAAAACGATTTTGAAAAAACTACTCATTGGACAGTATCCGCCTTTAACCTATGTAAATAATATGTTATAAGCGATTACTTTTCGAAAGATCAGCTTTAAAAGGGTCCAAGTTACGATTTTTTAAAAAATGATCAATTAAGCGGATTTTTTTTTACTTCTCTCTGCGAAAAATGCATCGATAAAGTTTTATAACAAATGTTTTGTTTGATTTTTGATTCTTTATGAAAGTCCCATTGAGCATATCATGATTAAATTACAATTAAAGACAAATATGGAAAACGAAAAAGATAACTTTTGTACAGAGTTTGGCATGATTATTTTCTTTGCAGCAATTTAAAAAAAATAGCACTGTTGGTTTTCTGTCAAATTTTCGATGCCAAAAAAGTCTTTGCAGTGTAGTATAGTCCTGCAAAAACAAAACGCTCGTTTTTTTTTTCGATTTTTAAGGAATTTCTCACAATTTTTTTTTTCATAAATTACTTCCCGTAAATTAATGCCTTCTGCAAGTAATCAGTTCTAATTGCTTTAGAAATAAAAAAAATACTAATATGCTAATCTATTTTAAAAAAAGAATATTGATAATTGACATAAAACAACAAGGATTTTGTGTAAAATAACGCTTTATTTACCCCCCACAGTTTCTGTGTTAAACTCGTTTTTATTAAAAATCGATAGTTTTCTACGTAAGTTAATATGGCAAAGTAAACGTTTCACCAAGAATGTGTATCAGGTAACATAACTTATATCCACATAGTTCCTTTCATTACCTTTTCTTAATAAACCCACGCCTAGTACATTAAAACAAAAGTAAGTTTTCCAATACCTCAAATTCTGTTTTCAATTCCAGTAAGACGGTGCAGCACCGGGTCTATAAAATATCGTTTTAATTTCTAACTAGCCCAATTTCTTAACCTAAGTAAACGATCCAGTTAGGGTAAGATAAATCTATCAACAACCTTCTTAATCGGATTTCAAGTCAAATCATCCGCATCAAAGGGCTTTTGCCCTGATTTCGCAAAAAGTGACCCGGGACGCTTCATAATAATTGCCTTGTCAGACCCACTCCATAACTTTTTGCTGATATGTGTTTTTATGGCGATGTAAATTTAAGAAAAATTATAAATGATATTCCACCGACGAGCATAATCGTTTATTTGGAATATTACCATCGATTTTCGTGAAAGCATTTTTTGGTTTAACATAAAACGTTTAAAATTCTTATGCTAGCGAAATAATATGTATTTTAAATTCGACCCTTACTAAAATGATCTCGAAAACTATAAGTTACAAAAAACTAATCGGCCAATTAGAAACTTTTAAAATTACGAGAATTTCCGGATATCCAAGAAAAACCAAAACTTTAAATTACTTTTATTTCTTCCTGTATACATTTCAAAACTGATTTCAAAATAATCTGCATATTTATATTGCCACACTTTTCACTCTATTTGATAGTGCTTTCAGAATTTACATCCGATGTTTTGTTACTCGACCACCATCATCAGTGGGGGATTTCTTGGCCAAAAATACGACAAATTCATACATAAACATAAGTTCAAAACGGCTTCATTTTTAGGATAGAGGGTGTAAAGGCACATTTTTAAAGTTGGGATTTTCCTTTTATTTTTAAATCGGGTTTTTTGATTTGAATGAAATTTATCACAGTTGGACCATTAACTGAAATACACCTTCTGATGATAAACTTTTGATACTATTATGGATCAGTTTCGTAGCTTTGGGTATTTTTATTAATTTTTTTACCATTTTTTCGTCATAACTTTTTTGGTAATAATATCAGTTATAATTTGGTACATAATTCTATCGCCTGCTTAGTTTTACATAAAAAAGTGCTCTTGACTTAACTCGAAAAACATCATGCCATTTGAGATATTCTAATTTTAAACTTGCGTGGGACGAACAGCATAATATTTAAAATAAATAATAACAATTGTGATTATTACAAAAAATGTCTAAATTTATCCAGCCTTTGTTTAAATCCATGCATTTTATTGCCCTTTTGTTGATTTTTTGTAAAAATTAGTATTGTTATTAATTTTAATACTACCTTTTTCGTACCAAGCAAGTTAAAAATTAGGAGAAAAAAAAAGATTGCCTGAAGTTATGGCATTAGTCCATAATAGGAACAAAAGGTTATTATTAAAAGCGGTATTTTAGTCAATGGTTGACCTGTGCCATATATACCGGGTGTTGCTCCGTCGAGCGGGACATAGGGAATCCCATGTAAATTTTGAAGTGGTCCAATATTGGCTCCCCTAATTATTTTAGAAGAAAATATTATTAGGATTTTTTAAAGAGCACGAAAAATGAAATACGAGGATTTTTTTTTGAAATTCCCGTATAAAATTGTTTAGTTTTGGCAATGACCTTATAAATTAATGATCTAAATTGTCACTGATAAAATGATATGGTGTTTTTATTATTGATTTCTAGAGTACAGGGTGCATAATGAGATACTACGTTGCAGAAGTATTTAAGCAGTTTACTCTTTACTGTTTGGTTGAAAAATGTTCAAATTTTCATTTTGGGTGAAACTTATTGTGCTCTTCAATAAATCCTAATAGCATTTTTTTCTAAAATAATTAGGGGAGCCAATATTTGACTTCTTCAAAATTTACATGAGATTCCCTATGTCCCGCTCGGCGGAGCAACACCCTATATATATATATATATATATATATATATATATATATATATATATATATATATATATATATATATATATATATATATATATATATATATTCAAATATATTTGTAAAAGCTTTACCTAATTAAAAAAAATTGTCATGTGCAATATGTTGGTAAAACAAATAAACCATGCAAAACAATACAATAGAAAAATCATTAAGGGTTGCAGATTTTAACCTTTTTCCGTGGAGCAAATGATTACAAATCTGGTTGTAAGAAAGTTGCAAGGAACCATAAACATCTATCCCAAATATCATGCGTCTATGTTTATCCATATTTATAAAATAAAATAAATTAATTTTTCTTTTCTTAAAATTTTCCGCCCTGTAGTCCAAAAGTTAAGAAGTTTAGGATATATGTTTATGAGAACTTTTTATTTCGCATTTTAATACAAGCCCGTCTTTATACGTTAAGAAGTTTTCGAAGAATTCGTGCAAGGCTTACAGCTTCTAGTAAATACTTAATGCAATACTGTTATTGCCAGCTATACGAAATTATTAAAAATATAAAAGTTTTAAGGTATTTAATGATTTTTAGCAACGAATTATACAATATTAGCATAAGTACTAATCTTATGCTTTCATTTTATATTTCTGTTTGAATACAGTAACAATATTATTCACATCAAGTTCTTTTTAAACTCTAAAGCTAACAAAGCCTTAACAGTATTCTATAGAATTACGACTCTTATATGGGAAATGACGTGTTAACATGAAGCACAAAAATGTGTGCATGTAGCATTTTTCTCGGCGTTGCGGAAAAATGTATTTGTACTGCTTAAACCTTTTTACGTCGTTTTATTTCTGCTTTAAATTAAAATTTTATTAGATTTAGCCGTAATGTGCAAGTAAACTTACAAAATAACAAAGGCCCAAATACGTATTTTTTTTTTCAGTGAATACTATCTATACAGGGTGCCACAGATTCGAGTGCATGCATGGGGATCTCGGAAACCGTAAGAGATACGAAGTCGGTTAAATTATGGCAAAGTTGCGCATTTAGGTGCCTATCAACAGCCAGTAGAAAGTTGAAAATTCCGAAAACTTCCGGAGATATCCGGAAAAAACAAAATTCTGCTGATTTCGTTTTAATTTTTTCTAACGTTATTAAAGAGATATGGAAAAAAAAAGACACTTTCTTATGGCCACTTTTTAAGTCTACAAAACAGCGTAGAGAGATTTTCCGTACGACGTTTCGTTTTCGTTAAACCATCATCAACTTTTTTTTTAAAATGCGGCACTCAATTGTTTATTGCATTTTTTGAAGCAGTTAAAATCCCAATTACAATGATGTATAACACTTAATATTTTTCTGTTAAATAAACATATTTTCCATAAGAGACAATGAGTAAGACAAGGAACGCACATCATTTCTTATAGGGGCGTTCCATATTTGTTAATAAATATTAAGTGTTATACATTTTTGTAATTGGGATAATAAGAGGTTGAAAAAAATTAAATAAAAAACCCAGGTCCGTATTTAAAAAAATAAAGTTGATGATGGTCTAACGAAAACGAAAAGTCATACAGAAACTCTCTCAACGCTGTTTTGTAGAGCTTAAGAAGTGGCCATGAGAAAGTGTCTTTTGTCTTTCCATATCTCTTTAAATAACATTAGAAAAAAATAAAAACGAAATCAGCAAATTTCTGTTTTTTCCGGATATCTCCGGAAGTACTAAGAATTTTACAACTTTCTAATCGGCATGTTGTTAGGCACCTAAATGCGCAACTTTGCCATAATTTAACCGACTTCGTATCTCTTACGGTTTCCGAGATCCCCATGCATGCACTCGAATCTGTGGCACCCTGTATACATAGGTAATAATATTAACACACAGTTTTGTCATTATAAAAGTTCTATGCAGGCTGTGGAAGGAAAAACAAAAAATAATTTAATGGGATATTAACTAAATCTTCAAATAATTTTGCTAACTAACTTTTAAAAGCAAATAGCCAAAATAAACAAACGAAGGGTATTCACGTTTTTTTTACTTTGGCGTTTTTATACAGATGTGCAAAAAGATACTCTTAGGAAAAATAATATCATACGAGTATTCTACATGTGAACCTTTTATATTCTTACGGCCGAGTGATGAACGCGTTGTTAAACTTAGCAATGGACTTAACAATGGGTTAAATTTAACAAAGAGGTAAAAATAAACACTCTTGGCAACAGGGTATAACTTAAATGTTAACTACTTGTCGAAAAATAATTTAGTTCGGGATTTTGCATTCAAAAACATATAAAAAAAAACTTAAAACAATAAATACCTTGCACCGAGTATGAAATAAGTTGGTTCGACATTTCAACAAAGTAATTTTATACATTTTCTTCAGAAACAAGCAGCACAATAGATAGCCTAAATCACCAATACTGCAGAATTGGTTAGGTTAATAAGTTAATGCTGTTTAAAGCTATAACATAGGGTACTTAAAAAGATACCGTTAGAGACCCGAAATCCAAGTTAAACACACTCTAGGGTGTAAAACTTGATTTAAGAATTTTTGCATCGCAATGAAAAGATGTTCCTGATTTTAGAAATAGCGGCATTAGAAAAGCATGAAAACCTACCAAAGCCATTTGCCTACCTAAACCTACGGTATATCAGTTGACAAACAAAAGAGGGTACCAAAGTTGGTTTGACGTAACTATTTTTTCAGCCGGTTGGTAGTTATTTAACTAATTAAAGTAAAATACCAAAACTGACCAAGATGGCCCAATTTATTACTTACTAAAGTAAGCAACAACAAAACAAATGTTCTTAAAATTAAATTATAATTTCGTTAGTACGCAAAAATAAAAAATATTTTGGCTTACAGTTTGTTATGCCTCCATTATCTATAATCCTGAACGCAAATATTTATTTTGTTCATCCAAAATATCTTTAAAGCTAATATTTAGGTCCGGATCTCTCAGTACACTTTTCAATACCTTGTTACAATTTATTAAACTATGATTCATAAGATCTTAAACAAATCGACAGTAGTTTAAAGGTAGGCCATAGTTCGTCTGACCCGAACCTGCCTTTTAAAATATTATTAAAAGTATAAAAACGAAAAAAAAAACTAATAATAATTTTAAATGCTAAACAAACGAAGGTAAGGTTAGAGACTTATGATTTTATCCAATCCAAAATGACAGCATGCAAATAAAACCAGGCAACAGAAAAGCATATTGAATTTTTTTAAAAATATTTTTAACCAATTTTATTTCCATTTTCAAGTATGGGTTTAACCCTAGAAGCGGTGATTAAATATTTTAAAAATATTTGAACCTGCCATTAATATAACAAGTTTTAGGTAAATATTTCTTATTCTCGGTTTTAAAATGTATTGCTGATTTAAAAATATAAGAGCAAAACATTTTTTCCACATAGAATTACTGTCATATTTGAAAGATATTTTTAACATATTTTGCACCAGAAAATATCTAAGAAAATTAGTCACAATAAGCATTATATATACCTTAGAAGCGCCGCTGTCCTTCAGCTTCAAGTCGCCTTCAAGTAACAAATGACGTTTTCTCTCGGTTGGAAGCATAGGTCGCGTCAGGTCGAGCTGCGTAAATGACTTCTCCCTTTTTAGTATGCGTTCGATGTCGTCGTCTTTAGACTCCTACGGAATAGAGAAATTATTTTTAAGTTAATTACTAAAAAGCAAGAGTTTAATAGTAATTTTTTGCAGTATTCGAATTCTTTCTTGGGAAAAAGTAATACAATTTGAATTTTAATAAGAATAAGCAAATCAAAGGATATCATAAAATCAGATAAACGGTATTATTAGAAATTAAAGACTACTAGATTAGCTGGCATATTAAAATACAACAAAACTAAAAAATGGCGCAGGTTTATACACACTGAAAGTTTGTAGGAACTACAGTTTGTCTCAAAGTATACCGTGTTAGCTTTTGCCTTCATTTATGGATTATACTTGCCGACAACAACAAAACTGCGAATCAGTAGGTGTTAAAGGACAGAACATTAGGGAAGGACTCTAATAATATAAGGATTTATTATTTACTGTTTATTTAGGTGGGTTATAATCTTAAAATTACTTTAAAAAATTAAATATATGAAAAAGTTTTAATTAATTTATTTATTTTTTACTTATTTCAAAAAGATTCTTTACAAAGAAAGTATCCAATTACAAAGTAAAACAAAGACAATAACTATATTATAATATTTGCAATTTACTTTTTAAACCCCCCTATAACTAAAAATTAAAAATGCCCAAACCCTATCTTGAACACTTTTTATATGTTTTACATATATTATAAAAAGGGGAAAACCCAAAGTGTCTGTTGTTGTGGGCTACCTGTGGTGGTGAAGGTAATTGGGTTCCTCGTAGGGAGGGTTGCACATTTAAATATATACTAGAATAAAATGCACATCACCCAGAGGTCTATTAATGGCCCTGTATAAGTATACTATACCAAATATACGTCTTCTTTTTTCTAGCGATTCAAGACCATATCTTCCATATAATGGACCGATTTGCACATGTTGATCAAAAAGTCCAGTTTCCTTAAAATCATACCGAATCATTTTGTTTTGAACCCGCTCAACTGCATACTTATAACAGCCATAAAATGGACTCCTAAAACTAGCATCTCAAAAAATACTTCTCACATATGAATTTCAAGCATCTCAGACATTTAACATTTGTAAATTCCTTGGTATTACGCACAATAAATCCATACATTTTGCAAGCTCTGCTGATGATCCCCTTTTAAAATGCAGAAATTTAAAAGTTAATTTGTGATCAAATAGGGTTACTATTGTCTATACGGGGGGAGATTAAAAATCACTACGTTTTTTCTTTTCTCTTCACTAATAATAATATCCCCTTTTCGATGATATTGGAGTTTTTTGTAGGTTTCTTTTAAAGCTTCTTGTTTAATTAGTACTCTACTGATTAAAGTTTCATACACATTTTTTACAACCTGTTTGCATCTAATGACAAATGATTTCGACGCGACATAGTTATGTTCTCGTAAAAAAAACTTTTTGAAACGAACAGTTAAAACGGTTATTCAACACTGCCACTAAAATACTAGCCGAAAAAATTTATATACCCTTTGGGCAATACTCAAAAATACCTGGCCCACCCCTGTTTATAAAATAATGGGTTTACCCAATAACAATAGGTTATAAAATCGTTGAAGGTTTATTGGGGTATTGTCCGTCAAAAGCCATAGAGATACTTTGAGAAAGGCTATACGTTTTAAAAAAATATTTTACCTTACTAAAGCACAAGATAACTTTTTTTTTTTTGAGTTATTCTGTTCCAAATTACACTGTGTATAATCTTTTATTTAAAAACTCGTACTATAAAAGCAAAGTAACAAATAGAAAACCGACAAAAAAAAAACAAAAAAATCAATTAAATATAAAAGCAATTTCGGTGTTCGCCAAACAAAGCTGAAATAAACCTGATATCCTGAAAGTTTTAGGTCCTTTTAAAATCTCTTTCACTTAACTGAGTTTTCACCTGTTAAGTCCCGCTTTTGACGACAACTGCAATTTCTTTACTTGAAAAGTTGTCAAAAGCGCCTCAGGATTTTCTACAATTTTAAACCTAAAGAGAAAAGTCAAGTCTAAAAACTTACCACTATGTCATAGCTTTCGATCCTGGCGATGATCCCTTTTAATCTTTCTTTGTCTTGTCGATGCTTTAAGCTTGAATTTACGCTATTAACGAAATCGTCGACCATTTTTATCTGAAAAGAGTAATATTTCGTTATATTTTATTTTCAAGAAATTTTTTTAGCTTTTATTACTAAATTGCTAAACTTTTTATATACATGGTGTTTATGTGTGTCCACATTTCAGGAGGTAAAAGGTGAAAAAATGGATACCTTTTTTTTTTAATTATCTTAAATACCCTAGAGCTGATTTTCTTAACATTTGTCAGTGTTATTTCTAGTAATAAGGGCCTAATTACATTAAAATTATTATGTCTATTGGCGTCTTAGGTAACACCTTATTGAAAATAATTGTGAAAAAAATGTACGCCACTGACTTTTTTTTTAAATTTATATATATATATATATATATATATATATATATATATATATATATATATATATATATATATATATATATATATATATATATATTTTATATATATATAATATATATTTTATATTTTTTATATATATATATATATATATATATATATATATATATATATATATATATTTTATAAAATATATATATATATATATATATATATATATATATATATATATATATATATATATATATATATATATATATATATATATATATATATATATATATATATTTAAAAAAAGTATTTTCTGGACCATATAAAATACATTTTTTTATATAATTTTCTTGAGAATAGTGGTTCTTGTTTTTTTTTTTTATTACGAAATAAAAAGTGTATTTATTTTATTTTAATTTATAACAACCATCGAGACGGGAGAAAATTCCAAAATAAACTTTCTAGATATGACACTACACCATCAAAACAACTGCATACAAACAGAATGGTATACGAAAAAGACTTGGTCCGGACGATATCTAAATTACTACTCTCCCTATCCAATGTTTCAAAAAAAAAAATCGGTTGTTATTGGTCTGGCTGACAGAGCATTAAAACTTAGCGACCCGACATACAGAAATACAGCCGTTAAAAAAGCAAAGAATAAACTCATTAAAAGTAGCTATTCAAAAAAGTTAATTAATTTATTATTTAATTCTCGTATACAAAAACTAAATAATAATACTCAACATCAACCAAATAAAGATGCAACCAATTTTTTATCTGTACCATATATACAAGATTTATCGGAAAATCTACAAACATATTTTAAACAACAAAATATTTCCGTCATAAAGGTCACAACCTTTTGCAAAGGCAATTTAGCTCTTTTAAAAGTAAAACCCGAAAAAATAAAAAGACCCATACAGTATATTAAATACCTTGTAACGACTGTCCAAGCGTATACATAGGCCAAACAACTCGATATCTCCAAAACCGACTAAATGGCCACAAATATGACAAACAAAATAAAACGGCATTAACAAAACACGTAAGCCAAACATAACACAATTTGAACTTTCAATACACTAAAATTTTAAAAACTGATTTTAATAACCAAAAAAGGGAATTTATGGAAATGTTTTATATTAAAAACAACACAAATGCAATAAATGACAAGACCGATATAAAAAATTTAAGTAAAATTTATTATAATGCAATGAACTAAATTACGGGAAATGTTCACAATTATAGTTAAAATAAAATCAAAATTGGAAAAAAAAAATATAATTATATTATTTATAATCAACATAAATAAAAACCACAAACACCAAACAAAAAAACATACCAAAATCTGAATACCTGTGGCAATCTTAACAGTAATAATTTGACCTTATAAAACTATGTACATATTGTGTGTTGTCCTGAAAAGTTTTAAATGTTTAACGTTATAAATAAGTTTTAATTTGTTTAAATGTTGTAGGGACACAAATGCATAATTTTCTAGTATTCGACGATTATTATAGCTTTGTAGGAATTGAATCCTTTTGGAATCGAATCCAGGAATTGATTTTTTTAAGGATTCGAAGGCTGGAATCGATTACTTTTTAAAAATAGAACCTGTGATCCGGATTCGTTAAATAATTTTAAAATGATCCGGAATCGATTCCTTTTTGAAATTATCCGATTCCAAAAGAAACCGATTTATTTATAGCTTCAGAAAAATGGGTTTATAAATGCCAAAATCCGCCATATTAGATGCGCCATTTTAAATTTCCAAATTTTGACCTAAGATTATTAATTTCCAAATTTTGACCTAGCACCCTAAAAAACCCTTATGTTCCAAATCTGAGGCAAATAGGTTTAAAAATGTGAAAATCCGCCATTTTAAATCTTTCATTTTAAATTTTCAAAGTTTTACCTAAGATTATTTATTAAAAATACATTAATTTTCGGAAATAAAAATACAAAAATGTTAAAACATCTGCCTAATAAAATCTTTAAATAAGAAAACATACCTAATCTGTAATTTTTAACGAAAATATGTTGTTTTTTAGGTTCAGAGAAACAACACTTAAGGTGGCCGTTTCGCCATGTTAAATCTCCATAAGAACATTACTGTCTTTTAGACCACGGTACTCTAAAAACTTGGCAAAATAAATAAAGGATCCCCTTTATATTTACATAAATAACACATGTATCTTTCTCGTAAAGACATATAATCAAAAAAAAAACTAAGTTTTAATGCTTTAAAAACAATGTTGAAAACCACTTAAGAATTGAGTTGGATTTTTCGGTAGTTAAAATTAAATATTTTCGGTATAAAACATTTATTTCGCATTATAACTCTTTACTGTGATTTATAGAATTTAGTAGTCCAATAAAGAAATAATATGTTTTATTTTGCCTTTTTCTATCCGTGGCTCTTTTTATTGTAAATTTTAATTTTTATCCCTTATTCGATGATTTAGAACGGAGCGGATTAAAGGATAGCTTAATTCAAATAACGTACACTTCAAAAAGGACAGAAGACTGCGTTTACTAGGTGAGAGTACAGTGACTTTATTACAGTGGCTTTATAAATTACAGTGATGACAATGAATGTCTTATTTTTTATTTTATCGGATCACGTGGTTTTTTCCGCCTATGAGGCAAAATTTGACAGCTAGCTGTTTAATTTAGTTGTGCTGTTATCTTTTATGGTTGTTTGTTGTGTTTTCATGTGAATATTGGGTTTTGTTGAATTCGGGATATTTAAGTGACTATTTTTGAATAATCGTATTTGTTTGTGTAGTGGCCAAAATTTGGGATCAGTAAAAACATTCGTTTGAAAAGTAAGTATTTTGTTTGTTTTTTTTTTTGAATAGCAAAAAATCATGAAAAAATGCCGATTTTTTAAATAAAACTCTTCTTATTCTATATTTTTGGTCGTAGAACATGAATTTAAAGTTATTTTTTGAGAATATTTATAAATTTTTCCAAAAAATATTTATTTTCTACATGTTGGATTTTTCCAGATGCTTTAAATTTCATTTTTTCACTTAAATACCTTTACTCAATACTTAAGGGAACACAGTTTAACCAAAAATACATATTTAAAGAGTTTAAAAAAACATGAAAAACCCAAAAGGGAATATTTAAAAATCCTAACCTCAATAATCTGTCAGTGAAATCATCATATTTAGGAATAAAGAAATTTTTTATTAAAAAATTATGGGTTATTTTTTTAAATCGTGGTTTTGATTTTATTCATTTAGTTTTTATGGCACTTATGGCCAGTTGCACCAAGTAACCTCTAAGCTTCCTTTAACTTGAGGGACTCACAGTCTTTACGGAACTTAAGAAAAAGCTTAAAATACTTGGTGAAACTGGCAATTTATTCTTTCAAGTACCTATTTTACAAAAATACAAATAAAAATTAAACTATCATTTTGTGTGATTATTATATTCTTGTGTGTGTATTCAAGGCTTTATAACTTAAGCAGAAAGTTACTTATATCAGTTTGCCCAAGTCTATAGTTATAATTTTTTTGCAGTTTTAAAGAAAAATGCCTGGTTGTGCTGCAGTCAACTGCACCAATTCTCAAAGAAAGGTTTTAAATGAAACGTTTCCCGCGAGATCCTGTGAGAAGAAAGGAGTGGTTAACTAAAATGAGAAGAGTAATTGGATTCCTACTGATTTTCGTGTTTATGGAGGTAAGTGTTTTAAAGAAAAGTCAGTATAAGGGTAGGGGGTGAGAAAGAAAGAGAAAATTAAAATTTATCTTGGGTGATAAAGACCCCATAAGTTGGTCTAGACTGTTAGGATTAAGGATTTTTTTTTTGTTTAAAACAACCAATGGATTTTTCATTATACATACTAACTTAATATTTTAATTTTAGGTCCATTTTACCTTTGAATGTGGGAGAAAATAGAGAAGATGGCACCCGTAAATGGAAGGCAAAGCAGTTCCAACAGTTTTTTCTTTTTCACAACCGAAACAGCTATGCAACCCTTCATTGGATAGAAAATTGTTAACCAAAAAAAACTTGAGCCCGAGGTTAAGCCCATAACTGGTATGTAAACTTTTAACTTGTTTCATTTTTATTTCAGTCATTACTGAGAGAATATTAATTGTAATAGTGATTTTTTAAAATCTCTACACAATAGAACTCACTGTGTACTATGTCCATACAGGGTGTCCCAGAATGGGGCAATCTCTCGGAATCCAATAGAAAACCTAAAAATATTATGATACTGGAATAATAACGGTGAAAGTTTTTTTTAAATAATTTTAGCAAAAATTTTTTTAATATGTGGTTATAATTTTAAATATAACATTAAATAATTTCATTGGAGGAATTTTGACAAAAGCAACTTTTTAACCCTAAGGATAAATAAAATATTTTTTTGTATTTTTAACCAAATTTTAAAAGGTTTTTTGACACGATAAAACCTTTTTGAAAAAAATATATTGGTATTTTTTTACGTTATACAGGGTGAATTGACGTTTTTAAAAAAAGGGTCCTTTTAAAAAGAAAATTTTTTTATGAACGTATCTAAAAACTTTTGAGATATAAAATTTTTTAAATCATTTAATAAAATTAATACCCTTTAGATATTTTAATGATATTTGGATAATTCTATATGTATCAAGAAGTTTTTGGTTTTACATTTTTTTATTTGCCAAAATAGGCAGGTCAAATTCTGTACCAACGCCATGGTGGAAATAAAAAAAAATGTGGTACATTAAAAAGGCTTCTTAATACATAGTACTAATATGCCAAACTTAAACCATCTAAAGTGGTATTACAGGTTTTAATAATAAATGATTTATTTTAGAAAATTATCTGTATCTCAAAAGTTAAGACGTTTAGGCATACGTTCATAGAAGTTTTCTTTTAAAATGGACCCAAAATTGATTTCCTAATATTAACGTACAATTAGAAAACACCCTGTATAACTTAAAAAAATTACCAATCATGATATTTTATTTCTCGTAAACAGTTGATTTTATCGATGTCAATCAAGAGTACCTTTTTTTTAGTTTAAGGTTAAAGCTATCCAAAAATAATATTGTTAAGCCTTTATCATACAGGGTGTTAAAAAAATTGCTATTATTGTGTCAAAGCTAGTCCGTCCCTGGCAAACTAAATAAGCCAAATATGATTAAATGGGTTCATTTTAAGAAGATTATCTAGTAATCATTATATTAATTAAATATTAAATTACGCTTATTTTAAAACTTATTTAAACAAAAACAATTTTCAGGGGTCCGTTATGTACCTGTATCTCCGTAGGGGGAGGCTCATAGGAAAAAGTTTATGGGAACTTGTCATAATATTTTTCGTTTTTATTGATTCCGAGAGATTGCCCACATATTCTGGGACACCCTGTATGTAGAGCCAATAAATAGGGAAATGAAGATTGATCTTGCCAAATCTCCACTTTTTATAAAACATAAACAGAGAGTGACCCTTAAAACCAAATAATTTGTGATAAAATAAAACTACATATGTCAGTTTAACTGATCAAATTAGTATTTATATAGAAGTGGGCTTTTTTTGAACTTCAAGAATAAAAATATAACTAAATTTTTTTTTATCATGTTTATTTTACATCCCAAAAAGTGGGCCCTACTTTTATATAACCATCAAATTGTGTATATCCTGTTTTTTTTTTATAAAATTAGTTATATTTAACAGTAAAATATAATACAGTAAGCGGCGGCGGTAGAACAAATTCATTTAAAATTCAAATGTTTGTTATTTGGAAAAACCTCAGAAATGGATTTTTTTAAAGGCAAATTCGTGTATTAAAAATAGTTAGATCATCAAATTTTTTTTATTGCCCTATTTTTTATTTTATTTTTGAATTCTGCATCGAATTCCAGGTATTAAAAAAATTTCAATGCATTAAAAAATAGGTGTTTTCATTTAAAAAAATAAATTTGATGATTGTAACTTATTTTTGGGCGACCCGCCCCATGAATTTACCATTAAAAAAAAACAAGGCCAAAAAAAAAAAATCGACGTGTCCAAGTGTCTCTAAGAAAAAAAAATAAACGCCTGAATTTTAAATAAATTTGTTCCATATTTTACCACCACTGTGTGTATATATTATACAATATTTTAGGTGTGTTTACAGGTAGTCCCAATTTAACTTTTTTTTCTTTTTTAGTGGATGGAACTTAATGAAATAGTACGGGGATACTGAGGTAAACATTACCAGTGATTTATGGGGCCCAACCATTATCAACGCAGATTTACCTGCCACTCAGTCATCTACTTCACAGTCCACCTCAAGTGATGATAATGACTTTGTGTTGCCCCTCTGCAACAATCGTTCAAACAAAGTTCACATCAAACAGAGCTGTTAGCTCGTCTGAATAGATATGAAAAAATGTATTCTAAAGAAAGAGCGAAGGTCAAAAAGTACAAAAAATTGTTGAGGAATTCTAAATTGAAAGTCAAGAAATTGAGACAAGTTCTCAGTCCAACCCTTACCAATCAGTATTTCAGCAATTATTCAAAAAGACCAATTATGGCTTTAAAGAAAAGACAAAGTCAAAAATCAACAAAATTAATGAAATGGTCCAATGAAACAGTAACGAATGCTTTAAAATTAAAATTTAGATGTGGAAAAATGGTTACCAAGAATTTACAACAGGGCTTTCCATCGTCCATAAGGACTCTTCAAAGAAGGCCAAAACTTAAAATTTGATTCTGGAGTGCTTTTGAGGTTTTTAATTTTTTAAAAATAAAAGTTGAAACTTTTGTATCACATGAAAGAGATTGTGTGCTAGTGCTGGATGAAATGGCAACACTCCAGGAAAGGTATTTGATACCTCTTTGAACAAATATTTCGGAGATGTAACACTACCTGAACACACAGGAATGGCAACCCATGTATTGGTTTTTATGCTTGAGGTGTTACAACACGTTGGAAACAGGGGTTGCGTACTATTTTACTGGCAATTTGTAAATGGCTCAGTCTTCCAAAACATAATCAAGTCCATATTTCAAAATGCAGAAGATTTAAAAATTAAACATATTAAGTGTGACATCTGATATGGGCTCTTGCAATCAGGCACTTTGGAAAAGTTGGGGAATTTCCGCAGGTAGACATTCACCAATTAATTGCAAAATCCCCCATCCATCCCATGCAGACAAATATTTATATATCTTTGTGATATACCCCATTTATTTAAAAACATTAAATCCATGCTAGTTAAAACAAAATTATCAGAATACCTGTTAATATTGCCGAAAAATAATTTGCCAACGCGAGATGTATTATCGAACATATTTTTGAACTTTCTTATAAAAAAAAAGCACACTTTTAAATTAGCACCCAAATTATCTGAAGAAGACTTGCTTCCAACACATTTTACCCAAATGAAAGTATCTACGTCAACAAACGTTGTGAGTCATACAGTAAGTAGTGCTTTAAAGTTCTTATCAGAAGAATTAAAAAAGCCTGCGTATCCAACCACAGCTTGGTTTTTAACCAAATTGAAAAGTGGTTTCAAATTATAACTTCAAGACATCCCACATGTGCTCTTAGTAAATTTAATGTAGAAGCATATAATGAGTCTATTACTTTTTTAAAAGATTTCATGGACTTATTTTCGAACATGGAAGTTGGCTACAAAAAGCTGTGGAAGCCTTCACAAAGTGGTGTTCTTATTTCTACCCAATCAATTTTAGAATTGCAGGCTGAGCTCCTAGAGAAAAAAATATCAGTTTGTTTTAACCAGTCGTTTTTCACAGGATTTTTGCCTTTTGGATTAAGAAGTAAACAGCTTGTTCCTAATGCTGTGAAGTAAAAATAATTTAAAACTAATTTGTGTGTCTCAATATTTAAAAAATTTAGTACAGGCAGTTATGATGAAGATGATAGGCAGTTTTTTTCGGGTTTTTAGACACTATTGAAGGAACCCAACCAAAATATGATGTTGAGTTACCTACAGAAAAAAAGAACCTTTGTATAACCTAAGTCACAGTTAATTAAATTCAATGTACAAGGTGGTTATATATTCAAAGTAAAAAAAAACATCCAATACATGTAAAACTTGTTTGAATGCTGCTGGTTCAAAATCTCCAGTGTTCAAAAAATTTACAAAATTTACATTAATTAAGGATTTAGGGAGCATTCACTTTTTTTTGAATGAATATGTGTTTTTTTTTTTGTAGAAATGGAGAGTATTTTTTAGAAAATACATAACAATTGTATCCTCTCAAAATGTAAATTTGAAAGACTTTTTCTTTGGGGAAATGATTACTTTGAAATAAATTCCCGAATGTCATAATTTAAAAGAAAAGATAATTAAAAGATTTATTATATTTAGATTGAAAATAAATTAAAAAAAAGCAAAAGTGAGGAAAAACATGCTAGTAAATCTATAGCTGGCAATTTGTTGTAATTTTAATATTGTTTTTATAATAAGAATTTTGTAAATAAACAATACTTAGATATATTTTTGTTTTTTTTTTTCATTCCAAATCCTATTGCATGAGCTACACTTAAGAGCCTTGTTAATGCAGTTTTTTTTTTTGTGAAAACTAATAATTTAATTGGTTTCTGAACTTTTTATTCAAATAAATACACAGGTCCAAAAAAAAAGTGGTGTGTCTGACTACACGAAAACACGAATCGAGGTCAAATAGCAAAAAATCGAGAACCCAAAAACGACCAGGCCATTTACCGGCAGAAACCTGCTAGCACGGAATGTTTGGACTACGACTATATAAACTATAAGAAATACAAAGAATTTTTGAAACAAAAAAGAAAGCTTTTCAAATTGTCTAGAAAAAAGATATATAAACATTATTGATAAGATAAATAATAAAGGAGATGTAAACGAAAATGTAATTTTGACAAAAAATTTCAGTCCAAAATAGGAAAAAATATTTTTTTTAATGCGAGCATGTGACTTTTGGATTTTTTATAATAAAATTTATTTGAATCCCACATCACTTCAAATTTGAAAAAAAAACCAAAAAATAATTTTTATTTTTTTTCCAGAAGTGTATCTTGAAAAATCCTGAAAATTTGGTTTTTTGATGATAATTCGAGTTTTTTAATGATACAAATTGCTTTTTTGAGGTCCCTAATAACATATTAAAATTTGGTTAATTTTCACCGCCAAAAACCCATTTCGTGCCATGGTCCTTTGCCACAACATGGGGCTGGGCGGAGCTTAGATGCCTATTGTCGCCACTGTCTTGTATAAAGTATAAAGCCATGTACTAAAATGCCTGCGCCAGCGCATCCAGACGGCCACCTTAAATGAAACATTTTTTTTTCGTTACCATATTGTGTGGTATTTAAAAACGATGTCCTTAAGATAATCCTGAGAGACTTTTAAATAAGACATTCTATTATTTCTATTTAGGTTTCTTACAAAAATTAGTTTTAATACATTTTTATATTCCGCAAGCAGAAAAAATATTTTACGTTACTTGTAAAACTTTCGGTAAAATAACAATAATATGTCCCATTTATAAGTTGCTTGAGATTATTTCAAGAATCTCTTTTAAAAACCTTATGAAGATCTAGCATCGCAAGTTTTGAAATACAGTTCAAAAAAATGTTTCATTTAAGGGGTTTGGTTAATCTTAGAAATAATATATTCAGATTTAAGGAATATTGACCAAAAACCAATTTAGCTAAGACTTACAGCATTTTAAAATAAGGCTAAAATTATATTTTGCTGATGACGCTTGATTTATTATCTGAATTATATAGTATCATTCGTATCGTAGTTACCATTTGTAAGCATATATACTAAAAACATTTCGGATTCGTGATCCGAAAAATAGGAATTGATTTTCTGAATTTGATTTCTTTTTTTTTGAATCGTGACCAGGATTCAATTTTACAAGGGATTCGATCCTTAAAAACGATTCCCTTTAAAGGAACGCCCCGACAAATATAGTACAGGCAACTTAAAATACACAAGACAAAACATTAAGCATATTTATAACCTTGTCACTTAAATAACAGTTAATAAAGCAACTGTCCTGTTAGTTGCCTAAAATTGATATACCTCAAAAAAAATATATGATTTTTACAATTACAACAATTACATTAATAACACAACGATTTCCGAAATAAATATTGTAATTAACAGGGCATTAATTGGCAATTAGTGACCCCGACCTTCATTAATGCCTTTGTTGGTTAAATATCTATTAAAATATAATACTTTTGTTGCAGTGGCTTCACTACAAAGTAAAGTAATTTTTTTAATTAAAAACAGGTAGTTACTTTATGATTACTCAATGCTTAATTTAGTCAAATTTTACATTTTCGGTCCATGTAACAAAAATTTTTAAAATTACCTTTTTAGATAATAATTTAAGACCTAAGGTCATAAAATCAATTAACTTTTTTTCATAAAACAAAAAGTTGGTAAATAAATTTACCAATTCGTTTAAATTGTTGGTTTATAACATGAAATTATTATATAATTATAAAATATTATTAACTATTACCTTCTAAATATAAATTTTAATATAATTTTAAATATATTTAGGTGAGTATATTTTATTTAATTTTATTTATAAAATTAAAATTAAAGCTATTAATACATAATTTAAATTAGTTGCTTTGTTTTTAATGACGTTTTAATGTTAAAGGGGGGTTTAATTGAAAAAATTTTTTCTTATGGCTAAAACAGCTTTTAAGGAAACTTGTTT